>DWNE01005587.1:0-13841 GCA_018249875.1 Cecropterus toxeus | reverse complement strand
AAGGCAATTCCGACCCACTGACTTATATATCAACGCACACCCAAAACAACTGTACTTAGAAATTTGAAATTTGGTACAGGGGTTCCTTTATTGTGTAAGTGATAAAAAAGGAATTTTATAAATTTTGTAGCAAAATCTTGAAACTTATTATCTGGCTTTATGGGTAAAATAATGAATTGGGAATTTCAGCATTTTTGAAAATCAAGCCCTAAGAATATAAAATAGGGGTAGAAAGTTTACGTATATAGGTACACCATTTGTTAATGCGCAACGTAGTGGGCACGGGTCTGCTAGTCTTTTGTAATACGAGTATACTAACTGAAGTACCTGTGCTTCACTACGAGACTAAAAATAGGTTGGTAACATTGGAGATACATGTAAAGAGATAAGGACCATCCGGATAGAAAATTAGATATGAACCTCGTATATGCCATCAAAAATTTCTTTTTTTAAGCGTTTTTTTTTTTTATTAACAAACTTATTTATTTATAAGTTTTTGTACACAGAAACATGAAAGTAACTATGCATTAAAAATACATAGTACATAGTACTAGTTATCAAAGTCTAAAACCAACGTAGTGACGTCAGTAAAACAGTACGAACGGTTCCACACCAGTATCTATTAAAACACATTTGTTGTATGGGAGCCGCCCTCACATATTTATTTTAATTTGTTATTAGTATTAATTTGTTTTTATAGCGGCAACAGGAATACATCATCAGTGAAAATTTCAACTGTCTAGCTATCATTCTTCATGTGATACAATCTTGTGACAGACAGACGAACAGACTAAAGGACGAACAGCGAAGTCTTAGTAATAGGGTTCCGGTTTTACTCTTTAGATGCGGAACCCTAAAAAGGATTTTAATTTGGTCCTAACTCCCAGACAATTAGGTCCGATTTCATCTTTCACTTCGAAACGTAAGCAGTTCCTGATCAAGAAATATGTTCTTGTCCGGTTCAAATCAGGTTAGTTAACGATAATGACTGAATACCAAAGACACATGGCACATGAAGTGAAGAAGCAAAAACAATATAGGGCGATGGAGGCGCGTCGCTTCGCTATCTGGCAATGCGGGGTCGCCGTCATTAATCACCATCGGAACCACACACGGGCATTAGGAATCGTCAGCAAATCAACGAACTGTCTACGAAGTGGTATTTTTATCTTTTTTTTATCTGATTGAAGTAGCAAACGAGCATGCAGTCCACTTGATGGTAAGTTTTTTTTTAAATATAAATATGAAGTAGCAAACGAGCAAGCAGCCCACCTGATGGTAAGTGGTCACTGCCGCCCATGGACACCTGTAAGCAACTTCAAATAGAACTATCTTAGTACACAGGAGTAGCAACTAATCCGTGATAAACTTCAGATAGAACCCCTATTTAACATAAAGTTACTTACAGATGTTTATGAGTCGAGCCGCAGTAACCACCTACCATCAGGTGGACTGCATGCTCGTTTGATACTTTTATTATTATCATCATTTTAGTCATTATCATCATTTACAACCGTCATGAATCTCCTCTGGCCAAGTATTAATCAGTGTGATGAGTATCCAAATTCATAGGTTTATGATTATAGAACTTGGCAAAACCAAATTTAACCAAATAAATTTTAGCCGTCACGGGACTCCTACCAGATGTTGAACATCGTGCTCGTAATTAATACGCATAAAAGACAAGAATGCGACGGGAACTAAATAATATAGCATAATGAAACAATTACAAATAAATAATTATTTACAGAAAAGTATGCCAATTACTCAACTAATATTTTAAATACAATAATTGAATGTAAATTTCAAGTATATACATATGTTATGGTGCGTACGGCGTAACGAACCCGTCGCCACGATAAGCATCGCCAAGCCAACAATCAAGTTCTCCTACGCCTATAGATGTTTGACATCAAAACTATAACATGTAAAAAACTATATACATGGACGCAAAAACTGTAAAGGGCAAACGAGATGGATTGCGGTGGAGACGCACCGCGATAGGCCCTATCTACGGATGTTGGGTCAGCGCCATTAATCAACATCAGGTTACAAACAACACACGGTCATCGCAAATTACTGCATAGTTTGGTGCATCGTCTATATTTAAAACTGGCCAAGTGCGAGTCGGACTCGCGCTCGGAATGGTTCGGTACCATTATGTAAAGAAATGGTAAAAAATCGCGTTTGAGAGCCCTTACTAAATCTTTATTGTATCTTATTTTTTATTTTCAAAATATATAACTATATATTCTGTTAATATTTCAGGCGTCCACTTGTAGCTGTTATTAATATCGAGCAATAAACTCACGTTTGTTGTATGGAAGGCATCAATCAATATTTATTTTATTCTGTTTTTAGTTTAAAGAATATCCTTAACCGGAACCGTATCTGATAAAAAAGATATAGGATATTTTAGATACATGTTTTTTTTCAGTTTTCGTACTTTTTCAATTTTTACTGTTTAAAATTGATTAGGTATCGATAATAATAACTAATACAACTTATTGTAATAGCGAATGATAACAGAAATAAAACGAACTTACAACCTATGTTACATTTAAAATTGCTTATAAATAAATCGTTACATATCCGCAACAGTATCCGAAACCTGTAAAATATTAATACTTTATTCAAATCCAGATCCGAAATTTTAAATGCTTAACGTCCCTAATTTTTAATCAGGTGTTGTTCTTTGGGTCCGTGTGTCACTTCACATATATGTCTGCGTCCGGCATTCCCGTGTGATTACTTTAACAAATTTGTTGCAGATAAGCTAAGTATAGGTAGGTTAGGAGGGCCTGTCACATTCACGAAAGTTTTTTAAGATGGCTTTGTTATCCGACTGCGTCAGGAGGGTAATGTTTTTCGAGCGTACGTATGTATGTATGTTTGTATGTATGTACATTTCTTTGGCATGCGCTACAGCCCAAACGGCTTGATGGATTGCGTCGTATGAAATATCATTAGAATCTCAGTTTGCATAGTGACTAATTATATTTTTTTAAAATGGAGCCTGAAAATAGGGGGAAAATGGGGAGAGCGACGATTTTTTTATTATGACAGCAATATGGGTATCGAATGAAAGCTACAAAATAGAGCAATCAAAATATATATATTATAATACTTTTACTAGACTTTTTTACAAAAACTAAATAAAACGTTAAATTAAATATATATCCTTATCGGACATCTGCAAGCAACTTCATATAGAACCCTGTAATTGTAATCTAGAACGTCAAGTTTAATTATTTTCGAATCACGAGCTTTAACTATACACACGAGACTATATTTCAGATGTGTCATGCAACCGAGATTATTGTATCAACATTCCACGGAACACATTATATGTAGATATGTGATATGTTCAGAGATGCGGTAGAGAGATCTAAGGGTATAGACAACTATCTACAGACGGAATTCAATTAACGTGTTCAATGGTCTAGTAATCGTAGTCAAAGTAAACATTGCGTACAATTAAATCATATTGTGTTTGTGTTTCATTCTCAAGTTTAGCAAAAATATATGCAGTAATAGCCTTGTGATATAAGACGCTTTCTACACTTATAGCCCCACACTAGGATTATCTCCTGTGTCGTGAGTGCTATGGACACACTAAGACAAATACACAAACACCCAGACCCAGAACAGAAATCTAAACTCATCATTCAGATGCCTGTCTGCCCGGGGATCGAACCCGGGACCCATTGCGCGTTAGATCGGTATGGTAACCACTCGGCCACTCGGGTCGTCACGCGGGTGTGGTATAAGAAAAATGAATAAATAAATTATATAATTGACTAGCTGTGCCACGCAGTTTCACCCGCGTACGCAAGGAAAGCTCTAAAAAATAAAAATATTTTCCCGTTTTTGCAACATTTTTCGTTGCTGCTCCACTTTTATTAGTCATATATGTTATATGGCTTAAAGCTTTCCTCGATAAATTTACTATTCAACACAAAAATATTTTTTCAATTCGAACCAGTAGTTCCTGAGATTAGCGCGTTCTACCAAACAAACTCTTCTGCTTTATAATATTAGTATAGGTAGTACATTAAAAAAAAATAATAAAACAAAAACCCAACCGCGTTAAACGGTTTTTTCATAATGATATATCTAATTGAACGCTTTATATGAGTTTTCGACAAAATAGTCAAATAAATTCTCCCCCGACGCAGTTGTTGTCAAATGGTTATCCTCATCACCTACTATTGTCCATAACGTCTAATCATAAATAGTACGTTCAATTACATTTAAACAAATATCATTATTAATTTGGAAGTGAAACACTATAACTTAAATTTAAAGAGAGAAGCAAATAACAAACAAATATAAAAATTAGCTCAAGGTTTTCTCAAATGCGACAAGCCTTTTTATAAAATATAATATGAATGTTAACGCGCATACAAATGTTTTTTTCAATTTTATCTGCTTTTTACCGCCACGATGTCATATAAAAATATATCAAGTGGGGCACGTCATCAAATAACATTTCCTGTCTGTCAAACACAAAGGCTTTGACTGGTGTAAATTGTAACAAATTCGAATGGAAAATAAGCCGCGGAATCTCATGGAAATAGAGACGTATATTATGAAAGTAAGAAAGCGAGCAGTCCATAACACAGTAAGTATTCAGTGCCATTCGTGGAACCCTCAAGAATACTTCCATAAAACAAATAAAAATAACTCGTAAGAGTTCAACATAGACTTGATTATGATCTCATTATTGTTGGAAATTATATGTTAATGTTATTAACGTAAGTATGTCAATATATAAGCATATCTCCTTGATATGATCTAACTTGATCATATAATCTCATCATAAGTTACTAATCTGCGTTTAATCGTTAACTATATTTAGCATCCAATCAATTTGTCGAGTTAACACCCTGTTAACCTGTCGCAACTGTGATATGGTCTACAAATGTATTTATATATATGTCATATACCTATAATATATTTACTACTAAATGTGTATCAAAGACAGATATTTAAGGTTTGATCATTAAAAAGCTTGTACAGATTAAGAAAGATGAAACTCTTCATGTCGTCGTCTACCCATTATTGTCAGGTTGAGAGAGTTTAATGCCATAGTCCACGGACCTGGCCAAGTGTGAATTGGTAGACTTCGTACACTTTTAAGTCCTTTTTTAAAAACCTTTCAGGCGTGTAGGTTTTCTTACGATGTTTTCCTTCACCGTAAAGCAATGATAGTTAAGTTGTAATACACTCATTGTTTTCAATAAATCAACGATGCGGACCCTCGATTGAGAGGCTGAGATTTAGCCCTTCGGCTTTTGCAGTTCTTTATGTATTTTAGAATCTTAGAAGACGCTTTAGTACGTATCTGATATCATAAAATGATATTCGAAGTACAAATATCAATGGTTATAACATAGGAACAAAAACGCTACGTTTTACAGAAAATAGCGAAGTCTTTTAAAGTTCGTTGCAATCTTGCAACTGAAGTCTACAGCTTGTAATGAAAGTCGGATTCCTCTTTTATATCGACTAAGAACACGAGCGTCTTGCAACTATTTTGAAATCTGTGGATTTAGAAATATCCGCGATATTTTTTATATTCTACGCTTGTTTTTTTCAAGAACTGTTACTTAAGAAAAGATGAGTAACTGTGGCAGAAATATTGTCTTCTCGGGTAAAAAACCCTAACGATCCGTCCTTATATTATTATGTCCTTATATTCTAAATGATCGATTTTGTATGTGTCGAATTCGCATACCATTTAGGTCCTAATCCTAATATATGGTCATGAACGTTGAATAATCTACAAACGTAATTTTCTTGTTACTGAAAACAAGATTCATTCGTATATACATGGGAGAGGTAACACACGAGCGACAGTGATATAATAGACGATGGACAGGGAATTAATACAGGGACCTATTATACAAGCGATTGTGAGCTAATAGATGAAGAACAGTGAGCTAATACTCATGTCGCAGTGAGCTAATACTTGAGCGATTTTGAGCTAATAAATAAGCTAAGCGACAGTACGCTAATACATTTGGGATAGTGAGATAATAATATATGAGCGACGGTGAGTTGTGACAAACAACAGGGAATTAATACAGGTAGGGTAGTGAGCTTATAAACAAGCGTCAGTTTTTAGCGACGACCATCAGCGACCGTTAGTCGGCGACAGTCGACGACAGCATATGACTGACATGCGACTGGCAGACGGACTACTACCGGCTGCTGTCGGCGATAGTCGTTGACGTGAACTGACGCTCGTGTGTGAGCTCCTTAAGTCGTCGAGCTTGTTCGCAGCGGACGCGGGTATAAATCACCTCCACCGCTGTTGCCAAGCACCCTATTAAAGAAATAACTACATTATTACAAAAATAAAGCCACAAGGGTAAAATAAAAGAACCATTATGATTATGAATGCATGTTGATTTTGAAACATGACTCCTTAATAATTTCAAATTGAGTCTTCAAAGAACACGAAAGAGTATATCGCGAAATCGTTTCTAAAATGTTATTTTGTAACATTATTATGTAAAATTTTAATGGGAGAAGTATTATAAGTTAATCTCATTTAACATTGAAATTTAATGGATTTTCTACCATATTAATATCGACATTAAATTAAAGACAAAAATAAATCATATAAATTTATTGCCGGTATTGTCCGATCATTGCATGTAGCGTAAGGAAGTTTATGCATTAATTTTGTAATAATATGTAATACTTTTCTGACACGTACACGCATAAAAAGCCAAGATAGATATAAATGTAAGCAGTTTTCTTTGTAATTTGGTTGTTGCGCATTATACATATAAATATTTACTTTATTTTTACACCTCATATTGGGTGTATTATATCTTTAGTTCAATATGTTAATCAACTCTTGTATGTGATGCATATAAATAAACGTAAAAAAACATAAACGCTTTCTACACTCATAGCCCCACAGTAGGATTTTCTCGTGGGTACCGTGGACACACAAAGACGAATACAGAAACACCCAGACCCAGAACAGAAATCTAAACACATCATTCACATATCTGTCTGGCCGGAGAACGAACCCTGGGGCCCACTGCGTGTCAGACCGGTATGGTGACCGCTCTGCCACGCGGCTCGTCAAAATATATCTATTTATAATAGCTGTTTTGTGTATACTGGTTTTAGGATAAAGTATTCAACTTGGTAATTTCCTTCAACCTATTTAACGTAACTCGGCAACAGTGAAAACCCCGCTAAGCGTAACTCGTTGTTTCAACTGGTACGACGAGGTAGCAGTCTCAAAGTCATGTACTGCCTGCAAACGGTTTGAATAATAATTTAAAGGAACTCTTTGCGGTTGGGCTGCGGTACCTCACCTACTACATAATAAGCTTTGTTAGCGATGGTGTTTTAGTCGGACAAAAACATATTCAGATGTACTATAACTTTGTTTGCTTTTGCCAGGTGGTAGAACCAATGTAGTTCGACCGGGGAAGTACCACCGCCACATCTATTTCTAGCGTGAAGCACACATTTCTTGCGTTTCGATGGAAGGGTGTGGTTGCCGGCTCACTTTTATGAGGGGACCATCTCGGTCCTCGGGAGTAGCAACGCATCTGTGATAGACTTCATATAGAACTCCTATTCTATATGATGTTGCATGGGCGGCAGTAAGCACTTACCGTCAGGTGGGCTGCTTGCTCGTTTGCTACTGCATATGTATATAAAAAAAAAAATACTTAGGAGTATACAAGTCATATAACATGGTAATCTAAAATCACATTACTCTAGAAAAAGACATAAACGTTCCAGTTTAGACCCTAAGGTAGACGCATTTGGGGCCAACTGGGGTTAATTACATACGACCATGAGCAGCAGTGGTCGGTCACCATCAGATGGACTGTATGCATATGCATGTTTATTACTTTTGCGTATAAAAGTAAGTCTATAAAAGGGCAGAGGCGCTTACTATAGGAGTGCATGCAAGGAGTGCATTCTAAATCATCATCAAGTGCACTGCGAGCTCATTTTCTACTTCTTCTATATTATAAAAACTAAAACACGTAGTAGAGTGAGAGACCTCTAGCGTTAACTAGGCCTAGGTAATTCATCGATATCAGCTACGCGGTGCTCTGTCGAGTTTGGAGTTATAATTTCCGGCGAGGCTCTCAGTATGGCAATACGTTCCGCCCGGCCATCTGATACCTGATCCATCGCCAGTTTGCGCCTAAACCAACTTAATGAGATTTTCACTCATGCCCTTTTGGAAGGGGAATTTGTAACGTTTATTATATTTTAAGGCGAATAATGTCTGACGGCTCCGTGCGGCTCAGTGGTTTTATTTCTTTTAACAGAATAACGAGTTTTTGTTTTAAGAACTGGCCTGTTTGAGTAGATATAGAAAAACTTATGTAAGGTGATCCAATTTACATTTAAGGATTGAAACGTATCAGTCATTGACCTCAGAGAGTAATTCATTTCTGTTACGATTTTGAATTATTAGAAAAACAATATATGTAACTGCTAATTGCATTTTAGCAATCGGATTCTTTGCTTTCATAAAAAAATCTTGCTAATATATTATTTAAGTTAAAACGGTAACCCCGTTAAACTGCATTTACAAAGTTAATGGTAATTTGAAATATTTTGTAGGTATGCTTAGAAATACACAAACAAAGCTTTGTTGTAATCAATATTGTAAAGGATGCTTGTTCCAGTCGACGTTCGCAACCGCAATTTGGGATAATGGGTCGGTGTGATCTCCTTAATAATACCCATGACTGTCTACAACGGCTGCGAGGAATTTGATATTGGCCACCTCAGATCTATTACGTCACAGATATGTGAAGCTGAATTACGTGAATTTATTGGATATTGGGTCTGTAATAATAAATTTTGAGTTTTTATTAGACAGCGTTAGGAGGGTCATATTTCGAGCGTATGTATGTAATTAAAAAATAGCGAATATTAAGAGGAAAAAGGGGGTGGGGGTGGAGGTTTATTTCATTATCTTAGCAATATGAAATGAAATCTGGTCAATAGACCATTACAAAAATATACACTTTTATGTGTTTAAGTTGAAGCAAAAGTATTAAGCTTTTGCTTCCCATGACTGTCTACAACGGCTGCGAGGAATTTGATATTTGCTACCTCAGATCTATTAAATTACAGATTTGCTGAAATATATGAATTTATTGGATGGTAGCTAAAGCTAAAGTAATCGTGCTGCTCTATGGGATTAAAATTGTTACATTAAAAGTATCCTATAAATTGACTAGATGAAGAAGCTACGTTCATGTAAATTACATGTAAAGTTCAAATTTCATGTAAATTGGGACACATGATCTTGCGTAATTGAGAAACAAACTGACATTCATCATCTCATTTTTATATTTATAATTATTACTTCCGTTATAATAAATTGAAATTCGTTTTTTTTTCAGAAAACAAGTTCTTCATAGTGACAACCCTTGGTTTTGTATTTGATTTATTTGGTATTAACAAAGGCAGTAAAGAGTTGATGTTGAAATCCCTTTTAATTCAATGTAAATAAGTGGATTTTTTATAATAAGGATTTTATTTTACAAATCATTGATGATATAAAAAATCCAAACATTTCTATAAACACACTTGACTTATTAAATTTAGTATTCTTCTAAAATTTTGTTCGTTTTGACAGCGTTACCAGCAGAAACTATAAAAACAATGTATCTTTTAGTTTAGGCTAGGTTGGGGTTAAGAGATTCTAACCCTCACCAAAATGATTTACTTAGCCATCCGTGACCTGGGTTTAACATAACAGACCCTTTTTTCGCAGTTCTTCTTTCTTTCGGCTATGTTATTTCTTTCAAAGCTCCTGAACTAATACACCAGTGACTTGCATGTTATTTACACGATTATTATTGAAGAATAGAGCGATGAGTTTTACGACATCAATAACAAACACATTGATACTTTTCAAAACGTTCACTAATTAACCATATTTGAAACATTGTCTGTTTCCTTCATTACGGCCTGACCTAAATGTTTTACGTTCAGGTATATTTACGTCACAAATGTAAACATTACCATACATAGAAAGCAACTGAGACCGTTTTTATCACTCCTTAAAATTGTTAGACTACGTTAACCAATTTCTTATTACCAGTCTCAAAAGAATATTTATATTTTGTCTCTCCTTTTGAACTTGAATAATTAGAATTGCTTTTTTTACCTGGTGGCAGAACCAATATTTTTTGATCGGGGAAGTACCACCGCCACGCACGTTCTGTGGAAAGGGTGTGGTTGCCGGCTCACATATATGAGGCGACCATCTTAGTTTACGGGAGTAGCAACGCATGTGTGATTGACTTCAGATAGAACCCCATGTCTATATAAAATTTCTTAGAGAAGTCCACGGCAGTAACAACTTACCATCAGGTGGACAGCATGCTCGTTTGCTACTTCATTCTTATAAAAAGAACATTAGAAAAATGTTTCCATATATGCAGAGCCAAGAAAGATATTTTTCATTAAGACTACTGCAGATCATTATATGGAAGTTTATTTTCAATGCGACGTATCCGCGCAACAGAATGTTGGGTTATTAAAATGCTTTTGAGATGTAACTCTGAAAGCAATATTGCAACAAATAATAATACATAACTGCCGTCTGCACATTACTTCTACGACTTTTACTATTAACTATAAATATGGACTGTCTTTGTAACTTAAAAATAAAATTAATATAATAAATTTGACGATGGTAGGCCGAGTATAGTTCGACCGGGGAAGTATCACCGCCACACATATTTCTAACGTGAAGCAGTTTCTGAATTCGGTGGAAGGGTGTGGTTGCCGGCTTTCGTATGAGGCGATCAACTTAGTCCTCGGCAGTAGCAACACATCTGTGATTGACTTCAGATACAACTCCTGTTCTGTATGAAGTTTCTTACAGACGTCGATGGCCGGCAGTTGCCACTTACCATCAGATGGACTGCATAGTAGTTTACTACTTCAATCCTATAAAAAATGTCATAGTTTTGACTTGGCTGGGACTTCTTTACAATATATAAATAAATCGAATCAACATCTGAGGACAAAAATATTTTTTTGTAACACGACCTTCGTATAACGTCCATTACCTTAACTAACGGTTACACGCGGTGTTATGGTAAATTTGAATGTGTTTATCTTTCACTATCAGATACAAACCCTTGTAGGCAAGTACCTGTAATGTTATTATAAAGTTAATTTATTGCAAACTATCTTTCTGGAATAGCTCCATTTAAAACAACGGTAAATGTATGTATAGTAAATATTATGTATTATGATAGCTGCAGATTGTTTTATGCGCGGTTCTGCGCACGGTTTGTCATTTTTATACAAGAACTAGATTAAAGTAAAAAGCTGCTTATGGTAACATGATAATATGCGGTCAGAAATTTGAATTTTTGAATTTTGAATTAAACTGCAATCCGAGAATAACGTAAACATAAACATTAATAAATGTCGAAATATTATAAAAGAGTATGAACTAAAGACAAATTGAAATTACAGACATGCAAGTTTATTTGTTTTCACCGGAATTAAAGTGTAGCAGCAACCGTTTTTTCATCCAACTGCTGGGCATGGTTCTATTTGCTGAACTGGACAAGACCTAGAAAGCATTCAGCTACCCCTCTTACCCTTAACGTATTCTATAGTCACAGCCCTTATACGAGGATTTTCTCCCGTGTCATGGGTGTTATGAAATCGGACAATGATGAATATATAAATACTTACTTCCCAATACAGAAATCTAAATTCACTATGCAGAATTAGGATTCACCGGGGATCGAAACCAGGACCCATCGCGTGTCAGACCGATATGACCGCTGCACAACGTGGGTCGTCGATGCAGAATGATAAAAAACAATGAACAATTCTCAAAACCTTAATGTTTCGTGTGCGAAAGACAGATATACTTAAATTCGACGACATTACCCTGTTTCTGGGTAAATTGGATTAAACACTAATAAAAGGAACATCATAACGATTTTAACTGTCGTTCCGTTACTGTTTCAATCTAGCCTCGAGGTCGAAGTCAAATATCTGCCGGCGTTGATAAAAAAGCCGATAAACTTATTCAATTCATCTTGTTTTCCTTCGTTTACCGAAATTCTTGTCATAACAGAGTTAGCATTTAGCTAATAATTTCTTGAGACAAAATAGAAATTTTAGTAAAACATTTTCTCATTGTTGACTGAACAATCTAAGTTACATTTGTATATTAGAAACGAAAATGTTACTCACTCATGCGAGAAAGATATTATATTTGAAATAGTTATTTTTTATTTCCAATAAAATTCGTGACTTTACTTATTGTTTGATACCCTAAAAGCTTAAAAACGTACGAGATCTTATTTAATAATGTTAAAAATCTTAATGTAAGTGGTTCTATAAATCTACAAGACTTTATCTACGTCTTTCACTAAATGGGATTTATTATTATCTGTGGTCTTTCCTTTCATCGGTAGAAGATCCAATCCGGATTCAACCGGAACTAGACACCAAAAAGATATACTCACTGGACATTTCTTTAGGAATAATGGAGCAGTTTTCTTTTAGATAAAGGAATGAGATTTTTGTATTACATCGTAGAAAATACATTTAAATAATTGTTACTCGATTATATTCTATATTTATAGTCTTTAACTGCATTCCATGTCGCTTTGCCATATTTATATGAAGACAACGCGCAGACTTATGACTTAGCAAAGAAATCTGTCTCTACAAAAAATGTCTCCTTCGCCAGGTAATTAACCCGGAACTCTGTGTGTTTGCGATACACAATTGTCCCAGACACTATAAAAATAATAAATAAATAATAAAATGAATGTTGATTCAATTCATGAATAGGTATACATACACCTTAAGTTCTAAACTCAGCACAGACAATGAGGTTTTTTTACAAGGTGGTAGAACCAGTGTAGTTCGACCAGGAGGTACCATCGCCACATCTATTTCTAACGTGAAGCAGCTCTTGCGTATTGATGGAAGGGTATGGTTACCGGCTCACTTATTTATGATGTGACCATCGTAGTCCTCAGGAGTAGCAACGCATCGATCGACTTCAGATAGAAGTCCTGTTCTACCGGCAGTGGCTACGGCAGTGGCTACGTACCATCAGGTCGACCCCCTTTTTCCTGTATTTCCAAGCGCCATTTTTAAAAATTATATAGCTTATGTCACTACACAAACTGAGACGATTCCAACGATATGTTATTAGTCAAAATCCGTCAAGCCGTTTGGGCTGTACCGCGTGCCAAAGAAATTGACATACATACAAACAAACATACATAGAAACATACATACATACGCTTGTAAAACATCACCCTCCTTCTGACGCAGTCGGATAAAAAAGTTTTTAACCCATTTGTGGAATTTTGCAACTGAACATACGTGTGCTAGGAGTGTTTGCCCATAAAGTTGAATGCATGAAAGCCAGTGAGAGGAAAGTGTGTCAAGTTTTGTCGTAGATTCGATTCAACATATTCCGATTGCTTTAGTTGAGAGCATGTTTTGGATAAATGTATCATAAGGGTATATAAAATTGAAAAACAGTGATTTGTTAATTTGCACTGCTGTGAAAGGTTGTTAATTTGATATTTTCCTAGAACTGAAGCCAGTTCATATTTTGCAGTGAGTGAATGGGTGAAATTCGGCTTCTCAATCGAGGGACCGAGGTTCGAGTCCCAGGCATGTGCCACTGATATTTATAAAATTATGTGTGTATTTGAAGTAACACTCACCACCAGTCTGCACGCAAAAGTGTAAAATAATGTATATGCCAGTGATTACTTTGTTGGTACAACAAATAAATAAAATAAATTAAATAAATAAAATAAATTTTA
>DWNE01005586.1:0-13841 GCA_018249875.1 Cecropterus toxeus | reverse complement strand
GTTAGGAGCAGGTATGTTTACACAATTTATTTAAATTTTAATTGATTTTAGGTTATAATATAAGACGAGCAAAAAAGTATATGGATATAAATGAAATAATGACTAAATATTTCCTCAAGATACAGATTATTTATCTATTTTCAATTCTTTAATTTAATTTGGCAGTTTTTGTGTAATGCGCTTTCAAACAGAAAGAGACAAAAATCTAAAATTCATAGAAATTTCTATTATTACTTTTTCTAAACCATCAAACTAATTTTGCAAATATATGCAATGATACATGCGGAAATTTCATTTCATTGCATAAGAGAGACTAAAAGGTCTAAACAAAATAACCTTAAATCATATAAAAAAAACGCTTGGCTAGAGAGACAAATCCGATAAAGGCATAATCTCTATTGAAGGCACAGTGGCCTCGCTATGTAATACTGACAGCATAACGCATATTCTTTAACATTGCATTCCAGAACAAACCTGCACAAAATTTTGCATAAAACATCTTTGTACACAAATGTGCAAGTATTGCAGTGAGTCAAAAATATCACGTCACAGCAACACGATGACGCAAAGCGGCAACGTGTCCCGAAATTCATAGAAGGGAATTCATTCCTATTGCTTGAGCTATAAAATATCATATTTCAGGAATATGAAATATGATATTTTTAAGTTGCACGTCTTGACGATGCGATTCTTTTCATAGGTGCCAGTGACGTAAGTGATATAATCGTAAATGAATTATAAACTATGGGTTGAAGATAATGAAGTCTATCGACTAAAAGCGAATGTGCTTCCCAATATGACTTTTTTGAGTGAAACTTTTTTAGAATCGTGTGATTTGAAACTCGATGAAACAAAAATGCGTTACGAATCGCTTGTTGGAGTTACATATAGATGTGCAATGTATCCCTTTCTCTTAAAAACCTGTTAGATATGGTCATTGAAAATATGAAAAAAGAACTCCAAAACAGTAAGCAATTTGCAAAAAAAAATATTATAACACTCAACGAAAAAAAACGAAATCATGAATAAAATTCATCAAAAATCCATAAACATAATTACTTTAACCCCACAATCACCTTGAGTAAATACTAAGGCTACAGTAGTAAAGTCATAATATAGTTACGTACGGAAAAGGTTCATAATCTCAGCTAAGTTGCTCTACCGAGGACAATTCTCCTAGCCATTAAGACGACAATGCGGGTAGTCGTATTTGTTCTCTTTCTTACTTACTTGAACACCAGTCCAATATGGTTTAATATTTAGGTAACTTAGGTAGTTCATAAATAATAATATTAGGTCAGTATATAGGAAACGCATATTTTAATAAGTTATTGCATGTTAATGTTTTACCCTTCAATAGTCATCAATCAGATGTCATCTATCGTTACCAAAAAAATAAAACACTATGCCACAAATATTTTAGTATAGAAAATTCTTGGTTTTCTCGCTAGATGTGTAGGCTAGATTTTTAAGTATCGAGTAATTTTATGATTATTAGGTTTCTTCTCAATTCGGTTTATACGTCCATTTTTGCAATGGACGTGCAAGAAGTCAAATTAACTTCCTCCCGAGGTATTCCCGGATCGCTTTAACATTTTTACCTTTAAAATGATGCGAAAAGAGCTCTTCTTCTAATGGTTATGGCTCTTCATTTGCGATGTCTCTGGTATTGCAAATATCCCATACCACTGGTGACTACTCTTCGTCATGTACACTATCTACTTTATCCTTGGGTTTCACAATGAAAACCAAAGTATAACTGTATTATTGTATTAGCGATTAAAAAACCTTCGCATATTTATGTATTTCGTTTTAAATATGCGACCAAGAAAAGAAATCTAAATTATCTTACATGTAAACGTTTTCTCTGACCAAGAATCAGAACATTCAGAACAGAAATGGTCAATAGAATTATAATGTTACAGAATCTGCGAAACTTAATGACGATGAAGTTATTCCTATATTTAAAATAAACACTAGAGTATGTACCAGAATAAGAGCTTCATATGAAAATACGCAAGACTACACTAAACTCGCTTAAGGGACATAAAAGTACACATGTGATTTGGTGAAGTTGCTCCAGTGAGGACCATTCCACTAGCCATTAAAACGACAATGCGGGAAACGTTGTTATTTGTTCGTACTTCCTCGCCTTGACAACAAGAATAGTCCTGAGGTAGCAACTTTGAAAGTAGTGTTTTGTGCTAGTGTGTGTAAGTTCTGAGGAAACTAAAAGACATTGTGATACACCCTACATAGTTATCTCAGAAGTAATATAATAGGGTACTGATAAAAAGGCTTGTAAAAACATATCACTCTGAAAATTAGAGACTATGATAAAGATGCTTGGTGATATTCGTTAATTGACTCGTAATTAAGTCTATAGGAAGATCCCGAATGGGTACGATCGCCTTTTGAGAAGACATGATGTCTGCAAAGGAAAATGCCGAGCGGGCTAGGGAATGCGCTGAACCCGCTCGAAGAAGGAGTCGTCACGAGCATGCGTTAAAAATCTTACATAACCCCTAGAAAACATGAAAAAGATAGAACGATATTAAAGTTAAAACATGAATAAATTTATCTTTTGCTTTATTTTCGTACATTTACCTTAAATTACAGTTATTCAATGCACGTCGAATCTATATATAACCTAAATTGCAAGATGGAAAAAAAACTTTGATGAAATTGGCGATCATCTTAGTTCAAATATGATGCGATCAAATATGCACATGCATCATCATGTCCATGAGCGTCATACCAGATGGACTTTAATAATATTAGTTCGCTTCTTTAATGTAATAAAAATTTAAGCCAAAAGTATAAATTAAATTTAAATTAGGTATATCGTAATTAGGTTCCATTATATTTTGGTTCTGATGAAATGATCCGTAACAAAACACTGGTTAACAGCTGAACAAATTTTGAATGGACATCATTAGCTTATTCAAAACCAATAACGCATAATAGGGTATTGTATGAGGATTTAGTAATGGGAACTGCAATTTGGAATTTAGCATTGAAATAATCTTGAGTCCATTATTTTAACAAAGCGATAAAAATTGTAAGTGCTTCTCATTGGGCACATTGTTCTCTCGCTTCCAATTATCATACTTAACAGATTAGAACCTTTCGCGATCTACGGAATACGTAAAGCCGAAATTTCAATATGTTTAAAAAAATCTATAATACACTCTTCAAAAATAGCATTATCATGTTTTATTTCTACTTATGTCAACACATTCGTTAATTATTTAAAAGCTTCAAAAAATTTTGCTACAAGAAAAAAATAAAAGAAAGCCTCGTATTCTGTTACAATTAGAATTTATTCTAGTACATAATTACGAATAACATTTTAGTCAGTGAGAAATATTTTAAGGGGGGTTATTAAAAGAGTTACTTTTGAATCCAGATAAGATTTTCCTTTGTCCACTTTTATCAAAACCATTTTACATACTAGGTATGCTGGTTACTCTCAAATGTAGCTGTACTGGCTCCGATAAGCGACTTTGTTCGTAAAATCCTATCTGCAAGTGTAGAAGCTTTCTACAGGCTGATTAGAATGTTATACCTGATTATACCCGTTTTGCCGACCTGGAGGTAGGTACCTTTAATCGGATCGCTACTTTGGAGTTACGCTTTGCTTTGTAAGAACTATTGTAGCTTCGCTTCAGAGATATAGATAATTTGTTGCATAATAAATTAACTTTACTATGATATAATTGTTTTTTTCTAAATAAAAACAATTATATAATAAATATAAATTTCTCATAAGGTGGACTCGTGACAAATTGGGAGTAAAATTTTCATTTTTGGAGAAGATTTCTAAACTATTTTTTAACATATAAATTTGATTCATATAAAGACTAAAATAATTATTTTCTTCACGATTACTACAAGCTGTTAAACGGTAATAGATGAAAATACAGTTGTTATTACATAAAGGAATGTAAAACGAATGCTAAACATAGCTAACTCTTCTATTCGAGTAAAGTAAAATAGAAGCAAAAGAATGAATCGCGCAGTAAAGTTCCACTTGAACATAGCAATAATAACGGATTATAGAGATGAGAAATATAAAAATATTACACCCGCGTGAAGACTGGCCGGATTAGAAATACGAGAAGTAGACAACGACCTTAATCTCGAGCGAGACAAAATGACTTGAACTAAGTTAGCGGTTGAATTGCTGTACTGTTAAAACAATACATTTTTATTTTTAACACGTAAAAGGTTAAAGGAGCTACAGAATGTTGATCAAGTTGGTCAAGACGTGAAACTAAGGCTTGTTGTTTATTACCCGACAGCGTCAGAAGGAGAGTAATATTTTTCAAGCGTATGTATGTTTGTTCGTATGTATGACCATTTCTATTGCACGCGCTACAGCTCAAAGAGCTTGACGGATATTATTAGAATCTTTTCAGTTTGTAGAGTGACAAAGGCTATATATTTTTTAAAATTACAGCATAAAAGCATAGGAAAAAGGGGTGGGGGGGGGGGCATGAGTGATGACTTTTTTTAAACGGCAGTATGGGTATCAAATGAAAGCTAGTAAATAATCTGATATGAATACTTTTACTTGACTATTTGGTCAAAAACTCATATAAAGCGTTAAATAAAATATATTATTATAAACAAAAAATATTTTAAACAGTCGGGTTATTTGTTGTAAATATTATTAACCATGTTATTAGTTTTCCTTCATGTTTTTATATAATGGAGAAAAATAGGGACATATACATAAGTCCATACTACATAAATAACATCTGGCTCAGGTAAGTCTTAGTCTTATTTTTACCGTGTGTAGTCAGTCTTGCCTGTGGTTGGACACAGATGCATAGTTACCTCTGAGGACTAAATTGAAATAGCTCTGATAACAACATATCTCTTAACAAACCCTTTAAACCAGAATACACTAGTACTTAATACGATTATCTCAGCTCTACAGCCTTTACAGGAATAATTGTACTGTTCTGTATAACACAGAACCCTTACATATGAAATTTTAAAATTATGAACTACATTTTTAAAGTTATTCAACATGAGCTATTTTAATGGCCGTACGCTAAAAATACGTCGAGAAATGTTTTTGAGCGGTGTCAAAACAGAGCGGAGTTAAGGAGAGAGTTGCAAAGTGCGCTCTTTCGAGCTCTTTCGCAACTTTCTGGGAGTATCTCCGTGTTAACTTTGCATAAACAGCTCTCAGATGTTTTACTTGATAGTTTCAAACTTAATACATGACAGTTTTAACCGATAAATTTTAAAGTCTTTATAAAATGTGACGTAAGTATATTTAATAAAATTATTTCATTATGAATTCATACTATACTAATCATCAAATGCTTATTATAAGATAATAAGATCACCTTTGCTATACGCTCAGAATTGATCAAGTATCAATTTGTGTATGTCTGTTTACATTTCTTTTTTAACTCAAACCTTTAAAATGTACCTACATTACATTTTAAATGTACCTTTAAAGTGTTAACTACGTTACTTTTAATTTTCTATATACATATATATTTTTTTATTATTTCATCAGCATACTATCTAAGTTTCTATCATTAATGTAAAATTCATTCTGAAATTTCTAGATATAGATTCTAAATATTATCCTAAAATTTCGAGTGCTAATTAGGAATTTTGTGTCGATTGAACAATATCTTAATTCTTTTTTCAAAAAATTGGTAAACTATTTTAAACTTTTCCACACAGATCCACATTCCAACTCATTTATTATTATCTTAGAATACGATGCATATTTCTCTATATGAGGTTCTAAATTTCAAACTTCTAAATTTTTGAGTTTATGAAAACGGAAGAAACAAAATGTAAGTTTGCAATTTAAAAACAAAATCGAAAAGCAAAGATGCGTTTAAAACGAAACAAGCACGTAAAAGCTCACTGCACCTCGGTTTAGAGCACCGAGCTCTCGATCTCGAAAGCTATAACACTTACAGCGTTTACTTAGGTGCGGTAACGTCTGAGTCGACACTTGTCGAAATGGCTGCCATCGCGAGCCTTGAAACATTGCGGTCCGTTACCAAATAAGGGAAGGAGCCGAGCAGTAATTTATAGAAGAAATATGTTTTTAGTAGGATTTTTACTAAAGAAATAAATAGTGTTAATAGAACAAATGATGTAGACGAAAATTAAATTGTATTTCCAGAAGCATAATTTCAGAGTTAATTTGTCTGAAATCTAAGTTTGGATGGAACGTCCATCCTTATTATTCTTAAACAAGACAGGTTATCAGTAACGGAATTAGGTTAATCATGACGGTGATAATGTTATTGAAGTCTATATATTCGCTGTTATCTTCCTTAGACAAAGTTGTACTATTTGTAAACATCGAAAATCCGTTAACACTATCTGCCTAACTTTCAAAAGAAACTTTCTGGAGACTGAAAGGATTCAAGAGTGCCAACAGATCGAATAGTTTGTTATGAAACTTTTTTATGTATTGTATGTTTACGAACAACGTCAAACTGTCCAACGATGTTAATCTCCGGATTTGGGATTTTTGGCAACTCTTATCTCATTCAGTCAATATCGAATTTGGGGTAACCCTCTGGAATCAAATGAAAAGAAAAGTTCTAATACATACAAATATAATAACGTAACAAACTTTCACATAGACCTAAGTACATCACTACTGACTTCAATTTAGGCGGAAACTTTAATCATTTTAGATTAAGATATATAAAAATATTTTTTTTTTATGTTTGCGTGGTTATTTTAATAAGGTTAGTTCATCTCCAAAGATGCTCACGTAGTAATAATACAAAATAATAATAATAGCAAAGGTCATAAAGTAAAGTAAAATTCAGATATTGTAAAAGAAAGCGCGTCTCAACATTAAAATTGAATTTTAGGAGCTTAACCTATTCTTTATAACGTTAAGCAGACACTGTCCGCCAGTGGGCATATGTGAGTCATTTTGAATAGGTTAGGGGTTCCAACTAATCGGTTTGTATCTGACTTTGAACATTGTTGCGTTATTTTTCTAGAGGACTAAGATGGTCGTCTCATACAGTGTGAAAGTAAAGCGGCAACCACGCCCTTTCACCGAAACGCAAGAGATGTTTTACTAGAATTAACTATGGCGGTACCTACCACCTTGAAACCCAATATTTTTATTTAATCTTCTGTCCAAAAGTTATTTATACTATAAGACATGTAGATATTAAAAAAAAAAATTAATACTACATAAAATGATGTAACATACTCGTAATATGTATGAATGTATAAAAACAGTGATGTCAAAAGGCACCAAATCAGAATGTACATATCATTAAATGTGCCAATTTTATTATGACGTCTGTAACGCACGAGCCAAGTTCTGATATAGAAATGCCTTTGACAACTTAGATAAAAGGCAAATAATGACATAAAATGCGACATAAAATATGATGGAAAAGAAATATAAACTCCAATATGTACTCATAGGAAACTATAGCAAGATGTATTTATATGTATTTATAATATGTAGAAACAGTGTAGTTCGAATGGGGAGGTACCACCGTCAGACATATTTCTATTGTCTAACAGTTTTTGCGTTTCGGTGGAAGGGTATGGTTTACGGCTCACTTTCATACGAGGCGATCATCTTAGTCCTCGGGAATAGCAATGCATTTGTGATTGACTTTAGATAGAATCCCTGTTCTATATGAAAGTTACAGATGTCCATAGGCAGCAGTAACCACTTACGATTAGATGGACTGCTTGCGCATTTGCTACTTCAGTCTTATGAAAAAAATATATATAAAAAATCGGGATGAACATTTTAAAAACATTAAGATAGAGTGATGGAGTGGAGTGGACAAACAACAGATATCAAATCGTACATCGGATTTTGAAACTACAAATATTCAAATCTAGTTAAATAAAGATGTTTTTAACATCATCAGTAAGTCAGATAATGAAAGTAAATCAGGCTAGTATGATTGAATATGCCTGGATTGGATATGGCTTATTATATTTGCACCATTTGAAAAATAAAATAGGAAATCAATTTTACTCACTGAATGCCGCAAATGCAACAGATTCTTTAAGATTTTTTGAAGAAAGGCAAATAAAATGTCTCTGATTAAAGGGGAAATATTTAATATTCATGATACCGGTTGACACTGGAATTTTCTATACATACTTTGAAACAAGTAATTATTTATTAAAGCAGTTTTAATAACAAACAATAGAATTTGACTAGTAACTTTCTATTTATGTAAAACTGATTAGTTAAAATGAATTATCTTAATCGCTATAAAGGAACTTAGATCATACGGACAATAAGATAACTGCACATAATGACATCCTTTCAATAGATAAACGAATGATTTACTTCGGCAAACGATACAACATTTAAGTATTTAATCCAAGTTCTTTACAAGAAAACCTACCGTTTTTTATCTTACCAACTTGAAGTCAAAATTCATAGCTAAGACAGGGCAAATTATTTCTACCAGCCAATCTATACTAATATAATAAAGCAGTAGAGTTTGTTTGGTTGAACGCTCTAATCTCAGCAACTACTGGTTAGAATTGAAAAAAATATTTTTGTGTTGAATAGTAAATTTATCGTGGAAGGCTTTAGGCTATATAACATCACGCTATATTTATTTGTTTTTAGTAGATTGTTCTCTAATAAACGCGGGTGAAACTGAGTGGCACAGCTAGTATTTTATAAGATTCATTAAATTCAAATAAACAAATCTGCACGAACTTAGATCATACACATCAAGGAAAAAATAACGTTACATATATTGATAACATTATAATAATCGAATCATTTACATAAATGTGTTGTCAAGGAATTGCTCACTACAAAGGGAGAGAAATTGTTCGATGCTTATCGACATCAATTTATATTTTGGCAGGTTCATGGAAACGAAAATAATGAGTTTAAAAATAAGAAGGGAAGAGACGAGGATACAAAGAGCTGCCAAATGCTCCGCGAAATAGGTAGTCGTCATATTGTTTCGTGCAATAAATTATCTCGAGATTATCTCAACGTTAACTAGTAACATACGTATTGTTGTATGCAACATTTAAATTAACGATTTGTATGAGTTTTCAAAAAATTGTCAAACAAAAGTATTAAAATAAATATATTTTTAATATGGTCTATTTGCTAACTTTCATTTGATATTCGTATCGCCGTGATAACAATAAAGTTGTCGCTACCTCTCTCATTTTGTCCCATTTGTAGGCGCCATTTTTTAAATTTTATAGCCTATGTCACTCTCCAAAAATAAGATAAAATAAATAATAAACAATTTAAATTAAACAATCCGTCAAGCTTCTTGGACTGTAGCGCATGCCAAAGAAATGGACATACAAACAAACATACACACGTACGTACGCTTGAAGAACAGTACCTTCCTTCTAACGCAGTCGTGTAAAAATGTAGTAAACAAATTAATTTCCGTTGATGTCAAGTTTTTGATCTCCAGAAAGCATCATACTTACATTATACTCGTACTTTATCCATTTCATAATTAAAAGTGAAAGATTTATTGCTCACTTTTTAATACTCCTAATGCTACAACAATAAAATATTTATCTACTAGGCTTCAAATAAATCTTGCGAAACATCTGGGCAAATAACGCAAAGGTGCGAGACGTCCACGTTTCTATGGTTCATTCCGTTGCTACATTTTTCTAACATCTGTATTTTTGCGGCAACATGTAGTTTCCCACGGGAGACCACACGACAAGGTCAGTAGTGGCTTTCCCCGAAAATGGCTCGTATTTGAAAGCATTACACGTACGTCATCAGGACGCAATGTGTACATTATCGTGTTTTATCTCTCCTCTGAGTTACAGCTAAAAATGTCTGCTTTTCTTTAGAAAAAATGCGGTGTCTATGTATAGCGGTAGAGAAATATACATACATATGGACAGATATGATATATCTACACAAATAAATGAAAAATAAAAGTGCGTGTGTACTTTTGATTTCAGACTACTTAATTTTTAACCGACTTCGAAAAGGAGGTGGTTATACGTTCGACTGTATGTATTTTTTTAAAACAGTTTTAGTGTGCAAGAATTTAAATGAACTAAGTATTCATTAAAATTCGAAAATGACATTAAAAGAACACTAGGTTTTAAACACAAATTGATTTCATGTACAAAAACTGTTGTATTCCTAAATTAACACAAAATTAATTTGTTGTTGTCTTATGTCCATTCGTTCGGAAAAGTCTGAAAAACAGCTTACTCATATTAACATGATTTCACACAAGTACGGATTTATTATTTACAGGTTACTTGACATGACATGAGATACATTTTGCCTCCAAAATTAAGTGCCTTAAGAAAAGCGGATTTTCTACAGTAAGATGTTGAAAATAAACGATATTTTTTATTTTCCTGAATAAAATACCTACTTCGTCGTTTAGGACGCAAGAAGTAATGACGCATCAAAATATCTGATTTAGGTGTAGTTTTGAAAGTGGCTTTCCTAAGTTTTTCCGTCAATGGTCTCAAACGGTAAATCTTCTTGGACGATAACTCCTAGACCACTTCTTGCAACTTCGAGCTTGAAATCCTGAATCAAAGCGGATTTAGGGCCAGATAACGGACTGCCTGAGTTAGTTGTAATTAATCTTCAGTTTGTCTGAGGATTACACCGACATTTGTACCCTTAATACGTCTTTGCTGCGTTATGTAATGTTAATAGCATAGTTACAGTCCTGCAGGTAAGTAGCCCCTGTCAACCATGGTCATCTAAAACAAGCAAACATCTAAAGCAAAGTAACAAGAGTCTTGCGTGAAATCGTTTTCTATTTTGTAGCTCTTAGTAGTAATGAGATTACAGACATTCCTACCATTTTTATTGTATAGATTAAAGGTATACATACTTCGTAGAACGTTAAAGCCGACTATCTTGATGTATGTCCTTGTACTTACATTAGATACTACTTAGTCAAGCACCGTTAGGTCTTCCTACAGCCCATTAATAAGGCTGGCCATTCACCCACGACTCAAACCGAACTGTAACAACTGTTCAATCGGGGGGTGGAACTCTAAGCTACTGATATGGTTGATTATTATCCGACTGTACTTAAAATTCAAAGCTTTCAAACTACGAATATCTCTTTCTATGTTGGTGTTTTGGCATGAAATCTAATCAATCAATAGATATATGCACATAAACATGTCAAATAAGTATAACAATAAGTCTAAGCTGGCAGCAAAAATCTTACTGAAAATAAATAGTTAAAAATATGTATATTAAAATAGTGACAATACACCTCTATAACGATTATTGAGAACCAATAAAAAAAAACATAAATATTATTTCATTAGTAGTATTTGATTATTTCAAGAATTCGAAAATTAAATTTGTAAAGTTAGTATCAAATCAACCAGTCAAGAGAAAATAATACAAAAATCCACAGAAACTCAGAAAATATATATCAATTTTGGCGAAAGTTGCTTTCAAACTAGAGAAATTTACAACGAGAAAAAGTTATTTTCACCAGAAAAAAATAGATTATATTGTCTAAAAAATCAAAAATCGAGTTTGAATTAGATTGCTAAAAATACAAAACAATTCTTAAAGATTGTTTCAACGGCATCGTATTCGGAAATTAAATTGGAACGGACTAAATCAAGCGAGTCGAGTTATTGAATCGGGGAGCGGAGGTAGCACAAAAGTTGCGCGGCAAATAAACGGTTAGGAGCAGAAATGTTCGGGTCAGGAATTGCATTATCGATTTGAGTGCAGCGAGTGTCTTTTATGACGAGGATTCATATAAAAACCCATTCAGAAATCAGGATGAAACGAATCCATTACTGGCAGACAGATTTCGGGCAAAGAAAGAATGAATATCTATCTTTTGTTTTGTTTTTGAAGGTTAGAGAAGTTTCCATCGTAAAAACAGCGTTACTGCCGCCATCTCCTTTTCTACGTCAAAAGATGCAATACGTCACTTATTTATAAAAAGAATCGTACATCTGTTGTATCGTAAATAAACATATTTTATAAGCCTAAATACAGTCTTCAATTACACTTATAAACGATGAACTTCAAAATAATTTACTACTTCATTTTATAATTTATATGTTATAACGAATGTATAGGCTTCCACTACAAAAACCTTTTAAGGCAAAATAATATTTTTTGTTTTAATTCAGAGGGGAAATAAAAGTCGGTTACGTACATCGCCTTGATGTTATACGCAAAATGCTTACAAAATATAGAGGCCATTTTACGAAAAGATACTGCTGACCTTGAATGGCATGGGAGTCTCGTGGGAGACCTACAGCTACACTTTGCTGGCAAGTGCGAGCTGGCAGACATCACATATCTTAGAGAACATTACGAAAAAATCTCAAAGGATGTTCTATTTACTGTTAAATGCAAAAATTAAAATAAAATATTTTTCATTCAGAGTCTTGTATAGCGTTTGGTTCAGGCTACTTATAGTTTTTTGGTAGTTACTTCGCAATACAGAAGCAAAAATTAGATATAAAAAGAGGCTGCGAATGATCCACGGAAACCTTGTCTAGGTTTTCGTGGATCATTCGCTCTTCGAACCTTTGTCTTCTACTCTGAACTGTCTCAAACAAGATTTATTCCACAAACTCAGTACCCAGTAACTAAATATTTTATTAGCTCTCTGCGCGATAAACATTAAAGACGGAACATAAATCTTCACCTTTTATATGTTATTTATCATATACTATATGACAATAGTATTGTCAAATCTGAACACGATCGCAAACACGCGAATATTTATAAAAAATAAAATACATACATCTGTTTTATGTACATCTCCAGCGATACGAGTGGAAATGGACTCAATACCGTATTCTAGTGTCATAACCATCCACTGGGATGTTCTATGTAGTGAAAAACTTATTTGTACGTACACATTCTTGTGCGTCATTTAATATTTTTCACCTGGATCCTTGGTATTAAAAGTTTACTGTTACTAATGAGCACAAACCAGGTCAGTCTCAGAGAGACATTTACGCACCACTTAAGATAGTCTGTCCAAGGTGCCAAGGGTCATTCTTACTTACACCAAGTACCCACTGAATTAAGAATTCAGAAGACGCAGAATAAATTACATATTCTATACTATCAGTGATGTCTAGAATATAGATCGATAATATTATTTAGGATATAGTGTCAACTCTCTATACAGGTCACACGTATGTTTTTCATACAACATCAAACTTGTCCTCCGTTCCTTTATCCTTTACGATAAAACAATCTTATTTTTGGTAATAACACGTACCGACACAGTTTTGACATAAAGCTCTTGGAAAATCAGTTCAACAAAAACAGTTCAAGTAAGCTCTTAAATATGCTTACCATAATGGAATGCACTACGTTCATAAGGCCTGTAATTTCAGTTCAGCCTGTTTTGCATTAATATGTTTAGCTAAAGTTGATCCTATCGGTTATTTCGACAGTTGCTAAAATTCAAACAAGACGATCAATTAGTGTGGATCTGAAATTTGTACATCATTAATCATCATAAGTTTGTTGGAAGTTTTATGTCAACAAAATGTTTGATAGATAGGCAGTACTTCTTCTGTAGGGGCTTCATGTTGTTATCATTTAATATTAATTTCGCAAGTATGCTATTTGTACGGCAAATCTGCAACCTCGTTAATGAAAGCACAGATTAAATCTCCTGCTATTACTACTGCTTTTTTTGTCGGCAGTCTTACTGTACTTATTACTTAGTCCTCGGGAATATTATATGAGGCTCACTTTTATATGATAGGATCATCTCAGTCCTTGGAAGTAGCAACGCATCTGTGGTCGACTTCATATAGAACCCCTGTTCTATATGAGGTTGCTTACAAATGTCCATGGGCGG
>DWNE01005585.1:0-13841 GCA_018249875.1 Cecropterus toxeus | reverse complement strand
ATTCGGAAAGCGGTTTACAGAATACACTTACCTACCAAGTTTCAACTCTATAGTCTTAATAGTTTCCGAATAACGTGGCTGTGACATACGGACAGATGAACAGACGGACGGACAGACAGACATGACGATTCTATAGGGGTTCTGATTTTTGCCATTTGGCTACGGAGCCCTAAAACCTAATAATATTTGACTATCAAGTAGCATCACTACCATGTACTACGTGCATAAATACATATATGCATTTAATAACAATATAATATTGCGGAAAAAATGGACACCTATTTAAATGCGAACTATTTGATTAAATAATAAGCACCCATTAACACTGTTTTATATTACGTATGTTTTATCAACGCACCTGTGAACGATTTTACATAGAACGCCTGTTCTTTATGAAGTTTTACAGATGTCCATGAACCAATGTCAGATACAACCCCTGTTCTATGTAAAGTTGTTTACAAAATACGCTTAAAGAAAAGTACGGTTTCGGACACGAGACCTTTCCCCTGCAGTGGGACAATAGGTTAATAGTGATGCTACTTATCTATATCTTTCATAAAAGATTCAATCAATGGATAAATACTTATATAACCCACTTACCACACCCTTCTTATTATGTGATGAGTTCCGTATATAAAAGCAAGTTTCATAATTCTTAATAAGCCTACTTAGCAATTCTGTGAGGAAATTAGGTAAACATTTTTTACTCTCTACTGATTAGAGTTCGGTAATTGATAACGGTAATGTTTGATTGATGTTGATTGAATTTTCATACGCCTATATTAACGTGTTATAATGTAATATTATTTTCACTTTATTTAGCAATTTTTAGGTTCTTGCTACAGTTCTTTAGGTAATTGCCGCTTTATTTAGGGAATTTTCTTTTAAGGTATATCTTTAAGTTGCATGTTGACAGGCTTATATTTTGAATTATATACATCCCCCTTTGGACTTACGTTTTTCCGCGTAATGGGAGGAGTAATGGAGCATACTCCTCCATGTTGTTTCAGTGCACATTGTGTTTAGATCAATGTGTATGAGCTGTGTTTGTTCTGAATAACATTTTGGTGTTGGTGAGGTTTCGTGAGAGTTTATGCCATAATGCAGACCTAGCACACACTTAATAAATTTTTATAGAGACCTATACGTGTAATACGTGTACACGTATAGGTGTCATGATGTTTTCTTCCATTTACGCACATCATTTGGAAAATTCAGTGATTGAAAAAAATTAACCTTGAAGTGCCAATCATCAAAATTGGTTCTTGGCTATTATTCCTTGGATACATTAATGTCATAAATATAATACATAATTTACTTTGTGTCTAATCAGTGTAAAATATATAAAGTATCTTTTGTAATAACTTAGGTAAGATGAAATTGCTGGTTTTTAAACCTAACCTTCTTGCTCAGCTTTGGTCCCGTCACTCGACTCGAAGGCATAGTGGTACCCCTGCTCGTTCATCTCGTTCTCGAATTTGAGGATCTCCGCTTGGTTCTTGATCTGGTCTGATGCGGCAAAAGCCTGGTCGTAGTGAGCGGGACCAACGAATGGGGTCTGGAGGCCGGCGTTTGCGCCGCCGGAAGCAGCGGAGCGGGGTGGTAGGTAGGCCTGGTCCAGACGCGCCGCGCTGGCCATTGAGGCCAATGTGAGGAAGATGGCCTGAAATAGAAAGAAATTAATTAATATATTGAAGCAAAGGGATATTTATCGTTGATTAAGCATTATGGAGTCTATACTTCTGAAGCCAGAAACAGGAAATTTGGAAAGTAGGTTCCTTTTAGTACGTAAGCGCCGATTAAGGATCTGTTGTCCATGGGTACATGGGGTACAAGGGTTTACGAGGGTTTATAGAGGTTGTAAAACTTCGACAATTTTAAAACAAACATTATGGAAAGTGTTATTCGGTTTTCAATTTACAAATAAGGAAATATCTGCTTCTCCGTTATTGGAAATCCGTCTAGGAGGATAAAATGAAAATGAAAATTTGTGTGAAAATCCCATACAGAATATGAGTATGAGGCGCCAAAACCTAGGTAATAATAACATTCAAATAATTGTGACACAGAAACTCTCTGAAATTTGGATTCTCAGCAAGATAGACCAAAATGTCACTGAACCATCACACTTCGGGTCAAGTATTATTGCGCATGAGCCACATTCTATTACTTGAAAAAACATCGTTCTCCTTCTGACGTAGTCGGTAACTTCATAAATGCGTAGGTATAGTTTATTCGATTATTAAATATGTTTTTCATGTAAGTACCTATATATAGTTTATTAGGTCTTTATTATAACAAATAAAACACTAACATTATTATATAATATAATAAAAACTAATCGCACATTATTATATTCGATAATCGATCACCACGTTTGAAGAACATAATTGAAGAACATATTAGTAAAAGAATTCAAGGCAGCAATGCCAAACCAATTATTAAGAAGCTGAATAAATATCAATTTTATAATACGAGAAGATTAAGTTGTGCACGATTAAAGATTTATATAATCACTACATCTCAATAGCACATTTAATTCATGATCGATTGATTACTCTTCGATATTTCAGTTTGAAAAGAACGTGCTCTGCCCAATGTCATTATTAATTCAGTATCGAAATATATAGTTTAATTAAGCTATATATGACGCTATTTCTGCAATTATTTAAAACTTTAATTTTAGTTTTAGACTTTAATATTATGAAGCTTTATAATGTATGTAATTATGTTAATTTTAAAACAGATTTTATATAAAACTGTGTATAGATTAAATTAATTAAATAAAGGAACTTTAAGTCATAAATGCGACAAGTTGGAAGTATTTATCATTGTGTTTGTTACTCTATCGGGGAGACACCACTAGTCAAATTTCGCTGAAATGTGGGACATACATAGATATTTTTTGATACAGATTTACACATTTTTTACTAGATTTACACATACATAGAATACTCATCATTGTGGTATTCATGACTAAAGCGGGCAGAGTCACGGAAATAAGGTAGTATTGGATTAAACAAAATCATAACATTTTATAGCATGTGTCAATCAAATTCGAATTAAAGTTGAGAATTCATACCTTCGTTTTAATATTTAATATTGTAGAAATATTGTATATATATACATACCGAATTACTGACTGACTATTAACCAGTAATAGCAAAATAATGTTTACTGGAACTATTGGTCCACTGGTCTTTTATAGCTCCACAATCTATGAACAAGAATCGAAGACGCACTTATGTTTGTTTTATGGCCGTTCTCATGTTAATTAAGTACTAATGCTTAAAAAAACTACTTGTTTATTTTTTTTTACAGTAGGAATGGTTATTCTCTACATCGTGTTGAATTTGCATCATAGAATACAAGGCTATGAAACATTTCACAGGGACACTTTATGACATTTACAGATTACTTCATTATCCACTTGAGACAAGGGTTGCTACTCTTTAAGTTGTAATAAGTAATACAAGGTTTTTATGACTTGCACGGCTCTATTGTAGGTTGTTCCCAAGAAGAAAGTTCCACCGATGTTAAATAAGGGATAATAATATTATCCCTGAATAATATTATCATTAAGGGAACCGTATTTCATACTAAAATACGGCTAGCAAGTAATCATGTTGTAAGGAAGGGAGTTTTAGTGATAATTAAATATTAGATAGACTTCCCGTTTGATATCTCAATTAAAATTCCGGAACAGTTTGTTATCAAATATTGTATGTGAAAATCCTGTCTATTTGGTACCTATATGGACTACCGTAAAAATAACTAGTATTTTCAGATATTATTGGATTTATCAATTAGAAGGGAAATAGGATAGGTACCATAGAAGGAATATCTATCGCTATTTCATCTTCCTTCAATATGATACGCATAAAAGTAAGAGGTCTTTCAGCACTCGTCAGCTAGCAGTCAGCAACATTGTTAGCCTAACTAAGGCCATGTGAAATTTATGGTTGTTATTGAGTCAAAAACACTTAAAGATAATAAAAATCTTGCTACAACTATTTATAGTGTAAAAAAGCTCTTTCAGTTAATTTCACGACGTGACCATGTCAGTCCTAGGGAATGACGCAAGGAGTAACGTAGGGAGCAACGCATCAGATGTGACTGACTTCAGATAGAACCCCTATATGAAGTTGCTTATCGATGTTCATGAGCGATAGTGATCACTTAACACCAAGTGGACTGCATTTGCGTCAACTTTATAATAAAAATGGAACAAATATTGTTTCAATAACTATCAAATTTTGAAAATGTTTAAAAAATAACGGTTTTTGGAAGAAACTGTGTGTCCCAAGCTTCAAGGGACAATCTAAAATTCAAGTGGCAAAGTCAGCTACAGTTATGGTCAACCATTGGCCACTTGACGCCCTGTTACCACTCGACACAAAATATCGATGTCGCGATACAACCAGGTGATTGCCAACTGATAACCACTTCACGATAACACAACACTGCACAAATACTAACGATCATCGTGGACGGTACGTCAGAAGTCGGTGGAGAAATGTACATCCGTGCAACATTACCCGCGTTATATACTGTGTGGCCGATAAGGAATTCGACGTTCAAAACCATTACGTGCATCCCTACGAATTGTTTGGAATCTTTTCTCGCGATTTTAAAGTTTAGATTGGTGCGCTCGGTTCATGCTTGCAAGGATTGTTAGATTAGTGCGTAGCGCTGCGTTATACTGTAACGTTTGGGAAACTAGATTCGATTTATTTGCATGGGTTCTCTAAAAAATCGGGAAGTTAAAGAATTCCCGAAGGTATAGAAATCGTGAAGTGAAGAATCGCGGTGACATTGATCGTCAAAATTAAATTTAGATAAAGAATAGGGCACAGATCGAACAAATCAGGGTACACATCTCTTTTCAGCTGTGGGGAGAGATATGAGCCGTGGTCGTCATTCGCCTTCATATATGACAATGGTAATACTTTAGATCCGGTGCAGTACAAAGTACTGTCACAAGTAAGATGCGTTTAGTTATGTCATTTTGCACAACTCATATCATAGTTCCATAAAAAATAGCTCCTCCATCTTGGATCGGCCGGCATATTTGATTTAAAATGACGTCATAAAGCTAATCGAGCATTGTCATCTAAATCAAACGAGTGCGAAATTTCTGATCAATCACAACCTCAAAAAATACTTCTTATCTTCATTGCAAGATTTGTAGACATACATGCATACATACATACGTACATGCAAACATACATATACAAACACATATCCACATAGACACATACATACATATTTAGGCACATAGAAAACTAAATTAGTACTATTTTCAAAACGTTTTCGTAAGTAAAACACTAATAAATAACCCCTTATGTCCATTCACACGGACCGCAAACACATGACGCGGAAGCGACTAAATGTCGGAAAACTGTGGTTACGTGTGAATACTATCGCTGTTTCTTGTTAATGAGCATGCAGTCCTTCTGATGGTAAGTGGTCACTGTCGCCAAGGAAATCGTCAAGTAACTACATATAGAGCAGGTGTCCATCTAAAGCTACATGCTTGTTTGCTCCTTGTATACTATAAATAAGGAAATGTGAGTAAAAAACTTAATATAATCGTAATTTAATTCATTTTTTTATCACACTGTAGTAGCAAACGAGCATGCGGTCCACTTGATGGGATGTTGTCACTACTGCCCATGGACATATATTAGCAATTTCATACAGAACAAACGTCCTATCTGAAGTCGATCACAGATGTTTTGCTACTCCTGAGGACTAGGATCTTCGCCTCAAATACCATTGAGCCGGAAACCACACCCTCCCACCGAAACGCAAGAACTGCTTTACGCTAGAAATAGGTACGGCGGAGGTACCTCCTGGTCGAACAACACTGGTTCTACCACCTGGAAATGTAAATAGGAACTTATTATATCATAATGGTAATATAATTCCGCTAATTAAATGCAATAAATAGTTAATTAACTGTTCATACTCTTAGATAATGTTATTTACGTCATTCTATCGGGTCACTTATATGTCATACAAGACGATGTAAAGCTTTATAGATAATAGATTATTGTGAAAAGAGCTTTATAAGTTTAAACGTCATTAATTTTTAATGAATCCAGTCGTCTCATCGCTTAATTAAGTTGAATTCAACTCGCTGTTGTTAATGTTTTGGCATTGGAGTAGTTATTATGGGAGTCCATAATAAATTAAGCTAATAAACGGTTTATTTGTTTGTTAGTGCTTATAAGATAAACCAAAAGTAGTAATTATATTTTTTGAGACTATGTGAGTATATTTATTTATTGGAACTGGGACCAGTCCCTCAGCATAATCTAGAAAAGAAGCTAGAAAAGAAAAGTATATTTTTCTTTTTTAATAGACCGAAATTTCGGTGTGGATTCATGAACTCGTTATATCATTGGAGTGTTATTTAATGTCGCTATGATATGTGTGTAGACTAGGACTACGTCAAAACGCCTTGCATTAGTGGAGCCTGCACATCAGAATGCACCATTACTTAGCTCTAATATAAGGCGAAAATAGCTATGAAACCTCGTACCCCTGGACTTTTGAAGAGTATTGTATTATACCTAGGAAATCCGTTAGAAAAATTAAAACAAAAAACCCGACTGCAAAAACTAAATTTTTGTTCATAATGATAAATACTTAATTTAACTTAATTATTTGTTATTTGATGTTATTTGAAATTTATTGACTTACCTAGATACTAATTTATTTTTAATAATGTACTAAATCAAGTTGACATTTTTACATAAGGAATTTTATTATTTGTCATTATAATTGTTGTATTTTAATTTAATGTATGCCTATGATTTTCTTTGTATAAATATGATTCGTCATTAGTATAATTGGATTAATCCGTTCTAACTGACAATAAATAAATAAATAAATTAATTAATTAACGCTTATAAGAGTCCTTGTTGAAAAAGCAAGTAAAAAAGATAGTCTTTTTACTAGCTTTTATTTGACATCCATATGTCATAATAGTAAAAAAAAGTCTCTCCCCTCCTTTTTCCTCGACTTCCAGGCGCGATTTTTAAAAATTACGTAGCCTATGTCACTTTCCACACTCATACGCCACAATCCGCTAAGCCGTTTAGGCTGTAGCGCGTGCCAAAGAAATGGATACAAGCCATACCTACAAACCTACATACATACGCTTGAAAAACATTACCCTCCTTCAGACGCAGTCGGGTAATAAGGCAGAAATAGGTGTTCAGTTAACGTTACATTCGAAAGTGCTTACTATTACGTAATTATGTTTACTTACAAAAGTAAATCCATTAAGCAACCTTATGTTATGAACCTTCTACAAGTGCTTGGGGCTATAATTTAGGGACGATATTGTTTGCGTGAGTCTGATATCATCTGTGGTCTTTTGAAAGTTCATTTCAATAAGGTAATTATTACCGGATAACTTAAAAGTCAATAGACAGCCCCCGTGGTGTAGTCGTCATCATATCTGTGTAAGGCAGGGCTTAGGGTTTGATTAGATATATTTTTTTGTTTTCGATTAAAGTATCAAACAAGCATGCAATCTATCATCTAATAGATCCGATCTTACTATCTGGTAAGCGGTTACTTTCGCTCATGAAAATCTGTATGTGCTATCTGAATTTAATAAAATTGCGATTCTACTTCCAAGGACTAAGATGGTTGTCTCATATGTATGTCAGCTGGCCTTCACAGCCCTCCTCCAATGCAAAGACGTCATGTTAGAAGTAAGTGTGACGGTGGTTGACGCTTTACGCTTTCTACACTCATAGCCCCACACTAGGATTTTCTCCTGTGTCGTGTGGGTGCCATGGACACACAAACACGAATACACAAACACCCAGACCCAGAACAGAAATCTAAACCGACCGCGACCGTGTGACCGCTCCGTCACGCGGGTCGTCATTATCTGTCTACATCCTGGTACCCCCCAGGTCTTACATTTTCAATGGAACAAATGAGCATGCAGTTTCGCTGACGGTACAAAGCCATTGCCGCACATGGACATCAATAAATAATCAGCCCCAAATAAGAATGGAAAATGGACATTAATAAATAATCAAATAAGAATGGAAAAATATATGACGTAAAATAATATAAAATCGCAAGCCTATATAAAAAAAGTTACGAGTACAATACACAAAATAAAACTTGAAACCGTTTATCGTAAATTAGATTTTGTAACTAAATAACCAATAAATTATGTAAGTATTCTTCCAATTGCTTCTGTTTAACACTTCATGCGTGAATGCTACACGTATACTTAGATGATAAGCGAAAACACCTGAGTCACGTTCTCCAATTTGTGCAAATCTGCCTACAATTATTTGTATAGCGCCAATTCAGACATCCACTTAATAAAACTTTAACAATGTCTGAATGACATACAAAGTAAGCCTGCTAAACTGCAGGGTTGGCAAAATTGGCTTTATTTATTTAAATTAAACTATGACGAAATTTATTATGTATGTATTTAAATTATATTTATCTAAATTATTTTTTATCTTTTTTTATAGTGTGAAGTAGCGAACGACCAACCAGCCCACATGATTGTAAGTGGTTATTGCTGCCCATGGACATATGTAAGCAACTTCATATAGAACAGGGGTTCTATCTGAAGTCGACCACAGATGCGTTTCTGCTCCCGAGGACGCAAGAACTGCTCTACGCTAGAAATAGGTTTGGCGGTGGTACTTCCCCGGTCGAACTATAATCTAAATTAATATATATATATATAATCTAAATTAATTTTTATTATATTTTTGAATACAGATCGAAAACGCCATTTTTTCACTGTGCTACTAAATTCAGGTCTAACATTCTTCTCCTTGAGTTGTTAATATGTGGTCGATTCACTGCTTGGTACTGGTTTCCCTGAATAGCTGGGAAATGTCAGAACCGCGTCATGGAGTACCATGACGCTGTTGCAATGTTTGTGTATGTATGTGTGTGTGTTTTTTAAATATCGAAGTAGTAAACAAACGTACGGTCTATCTGATGAAAAGTCGACACTGCCACTCATGTACATGTACACCTCCACACGTATAATCACTCCCTGTCCTGTCCTTAGATAACCTTTACCGGAGGTTGATCTCTGGTGCGTTGCAGCTGCTGTTAACTAAGATGGAACGCCTTGGATAAACATGCCTGAAGAGTGTGATCTACAGCCACGCCCTTCAGGACCCTCCAGAACACTATTCCGTATAATAATTATACAGTGATATGAGTTAAAAATAGTTTTGGCTGTGATACCTCCGGAGTGGAACCTCAAAGGCTTCTAGGATCCATAATACCTCTGATAAGATTTAACATCAGGTTGGACATTAGCCAACGATGCTTGAAATGCTCTTCAAAAAATTTAAAATTGATGAAATGCTCTTAAAAAAATTAAGCTGTGTGTGATATTTGGCCACTAGTTACCCATCCACCACGCCCGCCGTTTATTCACTTTACATGTCGGTTGCGATACACGCAAATCGCGCGCTATGTACGCTTTATCAGTCGTTAACGTAATATAATACCTAAGTTTTCAAATATCATAATAAACTTATTTTCAAATATATATTTAAACGTTATACGTTTAATTGTGTAATAGTAAAAAAATAATAGATTTAATCTTTTAACGGAACTAAAATCTGTCGGAAATGAGACAATAAAAGCTAGGTAACCTAAGTTATCTGCTGATCTGTGCTTATCAAGATGTAACCTGGATAGAAATAAAAGCGAAAAATCTAGGTATAATTGTCGCAATTAAATAAAAACTTTATGTTCATCCGTGATAAAAAATAAAATATATTTTCTAAGTAGCTGCTTATAAATGTCCTTTATTTCTTAATAACGGATTACTCACGAATCACTTATTGTACAAGATGGCAGAAAGAGAATTTTTCAACTGGGAAGGTACCACTGCCACATCTATTCCTACCATGAACCAGTTCTTGAGCTTAGGTGGAATAGTGTGGTTGCCGGCACACTTTAATGAGTCTAATATTTTAGTCCTGAAAAATAGCGACGCATTTGTGTTTGATTTCAAATGGAATCCCTGTTCTCGGTAAAGTTGCTTTCTCCTGTAGCCGTGGAGTAGAATACGGCTACGGTATCCCCTGTCGTAAGAGACGACTTGAAGGGGGCTTCTCCACCCAGCCACCTACCCCGAGAAGGACGGCGGCATGTGTGGCTGCATGTCGTTACAGACACCGAAATGTGTAGGGGGAAAGGTAGGTACATGTCTCCCAAGGCATCAGCCCGTGAGAGGCGCCGCGCTAGGGGGCACCGATACGTTCCATTGGAGGTCACCCATACACCGAAACCTTGAGAGACACTTGGGAGAAGTGTCTCTCAAGGCTTCGGTGTACCTTTTAAAGGTTTCCCTCCCATCTCCAAAAAAGGTAAAGTTGTGTACATGTATTCATGGACGGCAGTAACCACTTCCCATCAGGTAGACTGCATGCTCGCTTACTGTACATGTTGGATTACAAAATTACCATAAATATGCCATTAAATCGTTAGTAAGCCATGCGCCATTATAAAGCCTAAAGGAATGTTGACAACTATGTGGGGGATGGTAGAGTCATATCCTGTTGAGCTTCTTACTCTATATAATAGCGTAGGAGGTAATAAATATTTACCATATAAGTTGTTAAATTCCATAAGAAAGGTATAATTCTTATATTTATAATAACTAACGCATTATTCACATATTATACACTAGCTCTGCCATGTAGCTTCACCCGCGTTTATTAGAGAACAATCTATTAAAAACAAACAAACATAGCGTGTTATATAGCCTAAAGCCTTCCACTATAAATTATTATTCAGCACAAAAATATTTTTTCAATTCGAACGAGTAGTTCCTGAGTTTTGGGCGTACAATAAAACAAACTCTAGTACTATATTATATTATCAGTATATAAGTATAGATTGACGATGGCCAGTATTGTATCCAGATAACAAATATATAAAGACAAAATCTTTCAATTTAAAACATTAAAGTACTAAAATTAATTAAGTGTATATTTTTTTTTTCATTTATAAAGCACATAAATATAAAAATACCACTTACTATCAGGTGGACTGCAAGCTATCCTGATTACGAGATCATTGTTTACGATTTACTTTTTGGTCACACCTTACAAAGACATAAATCTTTGTCTATCTTTTTGTTTTGAGTATTTAAACATTTAAATTACAAGACTGGTCATAAATGCGTTTAAACAATTTTACCTCAAAGATATTAATTGTAACTGGTTTTTGGAATTGCGTAACTTTAAAGTTCATCCTCAAACATTTCGGCGGCAATACCTTTACGATTCACGTTTCTATTGTCGAACAAATACATTCCTAAAATCCGTTTACGAACAAGAAGGCTCTATTTCAATTTAAAGATATATGTGGTAGAGTTTAAAGTCGATTACAATAGAAATGCACCGATGAATGACGGTCTTAAAATTAAAATGTGCTTTAACATGTTGGAAGGAGGTTGTGATTGTATTGGCGATGTAGAGTTACCGATGTAGAGTTACGATAGGATATAGAGCACATGCCATATTGAACGGAGACCGGAACTGAGGTCACAGAATAGAATTTAACGGTTAAACGGAGAATAAATCTGTCTTGTATACGTAAGTTAGTTTCATTTTTATTTTGTTGACATGATGTATCTTGTTATGCATTGTGTTCTGGGAATATATGGTCTAGGTAACCTATGGACGCTTTCTAAATATCTATTCCTAAAATGCATGCATTCGAATTCGTATACTTTGGCATTTTGGTGTCTGTCTAATTGGGAATCGAACCTAACGCCTAAAATTTTTGGCTCGAAGTAACTTTTAAGGTAGAGCGAGAAGAGAATTCAAGTTAAAGTTGGCGAAAAAAAAAGGAATTTGATCTTTGAAACCTGTGAAATTACTAGAATCGGACTACCAAAATATAGGCAAGATTTCTATAGCTAGAAATATTTTAGAATTGTATAGAATATTTGTATGACGCAATAATGTTTAATCAAATCCTTTTTTAAATCACAGATCATGCAAATTAAAATATATTCACGTATTTTATTTTTTCATGAAGTATAATGTACAATTATCCTAAATAAAATTCAACATTTATTATAAAGTACGGGACCCTACCTAAATTTGTTTTCAACGCTCATCGCTGTCGCTTGTAACCTAGAGCAACGAAGTTTAAACCGTATGTTTTGTGGCCCTATGGTTAAGGTTATCCCGGGCTCAAAGAGATAAAATAATTTCATTAAACTATTCATATTGCTTAATTATCTCCACTGAATATTTAATTCTAAATAACTAAATTACAAGAAGAAAAAGAAAAATATTCTAATGGAACTTAAGTATTGCAATTACGTGCTATTCAATGTTAATCGCTATAGAATGCTATTATAAATATTTATCTTTGATTTGAAAGAAATGTTTGTACATAACATAGATAATGTAATAAAATAGACTGCCAATGAAAGAATGATATTGTACGTTAGGCCGTATATAGAAACACTTATGGCTTCTAAGAAAGATAGTTGGAAATTTTTTGTAGGTTGTTGGGCTTGGGATCTCACTAGTAAAAATTGGTAAGATCAGTGTGATTTGAGACGAGAGGTAATACAGCTAATACTTGAAGCGAAAAGTCGATAAAAGGATGTGAATGCCGATTTACCTTTACGCTACCATCTTACCATCAAGTGAATATCAGAAATACTATAATAATGTTTGTTTACTACAATGTTTTAAAAGAATGAAAGCAATTTAAAGGTCTAATAAACAAATAGAAGAAAACTCCGAATTAAAAACTGATGCAAACAACAGATCAAAAGCTTTAACTTTTCTTCGAAGTACAGAATTGTGAATCCGTAGCCACTAGCGGTCACCCACCCAAGTACCAACCGAACCGGACATTGTTGACTTTATAGACGGCTTTATATGCGAGCATGTGGTGGGCCGTTTGTTTGATGGTTGGGGCTCTATTCGGTTACTAAATCTATGGTGTGCGCCTTTTACAAAATCATACGTTTAACTACTCGTACATTACGTTCTTCATCTGCAATACATTACAAAACATGTTACATCTTTAGTCAATCTATCATCGCTAATGTGATGAAATTGTACCAGTACATTTTTCAGCTTAAAGGTCAAGCTTCGAAGGCTTATCATATATTTACCATATCAATTTACTTACTAGTTTTTTCTTACGTCTCTGCGCGCTTTTCTCGTGTTTACCTCGGTAATCAGTATTATCTAAATGCAAAACTTCATTGACAGTATTTTTGTGTGACATATTAACAAACAATGATCATGAACGTTATTACCGTGGTAAAGCCGTGGCCGAAGCGAGCGGATTCGCGGTTATAAGCTTGTAAAATCCAATCGCTCATCGCTTATCATTTGAACCGCCGTAAATCCGACTACTGACTAATTAAGAACTGTCGATCATGTATTTAAACGATGTTTTTTTAACATTAAATGTATATTTTTATATCGATAAATGTTTTACATTAAAACGAAGACGAGGCCGCAATAATGTTTATTGAACATTTTATTATCAATTAAAGGTATACTCGTATGTAAAGTTGTTAATCATATTTTTCTTATACAAAATTCAATTAGCGAAAAGTGAGTGGTTATCCATGTGCATTTATATGCAATTAGGATGAATAGTACCAGATATTGATCAGAAATATTCCTGAGAAAAATAAATTGATATACACACGTATACCCCCCCCCCCCCCCCCCCCTCGATTTTAATCGTTTTTTTTTTTTATATATCGCCCCCCCCCCCCCCCCCCTCTTTCTCTCGCCCCCCCCCCCGCTGCCATGCGCCTTCGTACATTT
>DWNE01005584.1:0-13843 GCA_018249875.1 Cecropterus toxeus | reverse complement strand
TAACCTCCTTCCGAATTGTGTATAAAAATAAAAAATATATTAAATTTAGGGGGGGCTACCCATATATGGAACGGAAACTCATTTTTTTCTCATCTTACCTACACGTGTAGGGTGTCTATAGAAAGGTCTTCAAAAATGGCATTGAGATTTCTAAAACCTTTTTTTCTCAAATTCGATCGTTTGAAAGAGTCCTTTCAAAGCGGTAAATTGTGTGTAAACTAAGAGAGGAAAAATCTGGATAAAACATAATAATATGTTGAAGATGTCAAAGAAAAATTTCAACGAAAATTGGTTCGAACAAGATACAGTTGACAGTTTTTGAGATATAGCACTTTTTTATATGTATATATGCGTTGCTACCGAAGACTAAGGTGGCCGCCTCATATATAAGTATATTTTAGAAAAGTCAATTTTCTGGCAGCCTGGTATAAAAACCCCGAACTTAACGTGAGAGGTCATAGTTCCACTACACCGTTACTCTATGCCAATGAATAAAAAACCAACGGATTACCTAACTATGTATAAGAAGTTAGCACAAAACACGTATTTACGATTGTGTTCGACCAGTTACGGAATATTTTGATAAAGCCACGATAGAGTTGGACTACGCACGTTTCACTGTATAAAGATTTGATTCTGTTGCTCTGACCTTTATTGTACAGTCACGAGCATAAATATATGACTATCAGGTATCAGTACGTCAGCACAAATATCTGTCTCAAGAATGAGTTCAATAATATCTGTCTGCACTGCACAAATGCATCAAAAATATGTGACACTAGCTGTGCCACGCAGTTTCACCCGCATTTATAAGAGAACAATCCATTAAAAACACAAACATAACGTGGTGTTATATAGCCTAAAGTCTTCCATGATGAATTTACTATTCAACACACAAAGATTTTTTTCAATTCGAACCAGTAGTTCCTGAGATTAGCGCGTTCCACCAAACAAACTCTACTGCTTTATAATATTATTATCTGACATTAACAGGCAGCGTAATCAAGTGACATGAAAATGTTCATCAGATAATTGTGACTACTGTCGAAGCAAGAATATATGTATGACAACATTAATTTCAAAATATATTCCATTTTTAGCTAATGTCAGATATTTTACTGCATTTGTGCAGACGGGTTATGGAACTCGTACTTGGGACAGATATTTTGATGCCTTGCCCATAGTTATATACTTATGCTCGTGACTGTACAACTTGGAATGCCTTATTTATCTATCTGTCTGTCCGTCAATGTGATAAATGTTATATGTTTGTTAAATATTGGCAAAAAAACCATATTTCGGTTGGCCTGACCCCACGCCAGACCAGTTTTTATTATTTGTTGTTGTATTCGTGAGCGGGTTAATCGTATTGTAATGTTGTTATACTGTCACATTGTCCTTGTTGTTATTAAGTTCACAGCAACATATAAAACTTAACAATTACCAAGCATTAGCATTAGTAGAACAATTACGAAACATTAACAAGTACCAATATTAGAACTAATTTCTTTTTAACAAAAAGTAGAAACCGACTTCTATGCAAACAGTAAAAAATAATTTAAGTATATGTTGGTTTAGAAATCGGCGCTCTATGTATATCACACGAGCATATGAGCGCCGACTTCAGAAAGCAATTAACCAATACTCTAGTCAAAATTTACGCATGCAAAAAATATAATTACATATTATGTTAAAATAGACACAATAATAAAAACAATTATTTATATTAGATTATAAAAGATTGCACTGAAGAAAGAATACCTTAAAATGAGTAAAACAGTTATCGAATTTGTTTACACCTTACACAGTTCCCCAGAAGTCAAGTGTTAAGTCAAATAGTGTTTTTGTGAATGAAGTGTAGTGAAACACTTAAACTGAACAGTCACGATTAGGGTGACTATTTATATTGAACGTATTTTATAAACTTTTTATGAAGTGTCCTGAAAGCTGTACAATTTCATTGTTCTCTTTCATAGCAGGTACAAGAATAAACTTGATTATATGATATGATGTTCGAATTGGAAATATTTGTGTGTATGATTCTTCCATTTACTGAGCAAGGCTATTGAGGCTCCCAGTGCAAATGATGTAATCCCCAACAATGCACTTAGGATATAGTCCATTAATTAAGGTTTAAGAAAATTTATTTCTCAAAAAAACAAGAAAACATTCTTTTGGAGAGAAATAACAATTTAAACATATAATAATTAATACATACAATTACGGATTATTTATTATATATTTTGTATTTTACACAAAACTGCAATCATAAAAAATTGTGGCTTACACCATTTTTGCGCTGATAGCGTCATTAAAACATCACGATATGTTTGTTTGTTCGCTTTTTTTCATATGAAGTAGCTGGTGAAATCGCGGGGCACAGCTGGACCTAAATATTTCTATAATATAAATATTAAGCAAAAAGTAAGTAACCTAAAAGCACAAAATAAATTGCTTTAATCTGAGGTTAAAGTTTTATCCACATCAGTTTATTATTTTGTAGATAAACGAAGACAAATATTTCGCACAGACGGACTACGTAAAAGAACTATTGATGAGATCCAACAAAAATGATTCTCTTTCTTGTCCGGTTTTTTCATAATTCGAGATTATCCCGTTAATCTGGGCTTGAAGGCTGGACATACTCACGTACGTAAATTTGAGTAAACGAATAACTTACCAACTTTTCTGTGACATTCTGCCAACGGTTCATATTCTATTTCAGAGGAAAAAGTTCCCAGCATCTCTATTATAAAGTTGAAGCTTTTTAATCTCGCCGTGACAGCGTAAATGCCAGCAATGTTAAGTTTGTAAGTAAAATGTTACATTTGAGTAAACAACACGTACAAATTTACCGTTCATATTCCAAAATAAAACCTCAAATATTAAACAAAAATAGTTCTTAGTGCCTATGACATAGAGTTTGTATAAATAAGAACACGTCACCTAAGGTTTTCCGACCGCATTGTTTAATTTGGTAGCAAAGTTACAAACTCATCAACACTTTAAAACTGAAACCAAAAAACGACCTTTAAACTCAATGTAACAAAGTCTACCTTACGAGCACCATCTTTGGTTTCAGAATCAATGTTTTGGCAATTTCGTTCTTATGTTGCAGCACATAAAGCTGTTTTGTTTGACAGCAAGTTCAACGAACCTAGAGTAAATAAATGAATGCGAGGCGAAACAAAAAACGGTACCTTCGATCGATAATTGTATAGAGGCCTACGTGGATAATGTCAGTACCTTGGTCTATAATTTGAGGGCAGTTGCTACTGATTTCAAGAAAGTTTGTTTTTATATCAGATATATTTAAAGATAGAACTCTTGGAAAGGCTATTTCATTTATTTATAAAATGGAGGAAACGCGAACATGCAGTCCACCTTTTTTGATGGAAGTGAAGAAGCAAACGAGCAAGATTCGTCTCTCTAAGACAATTTCCATCTTTAAAAGAAAACTTTCATAAAATAATATTATGTACACAGAACATTTGCTTTTCAAATGCACACTCCGATCCCAGGACTGCTGGAAGAAATTTCAGTTTGAAATAAGTAGCCCTGTATTATTTGTAATGAATATTTTTTATAACGTGTACAAAAACTTGTGAATAAATAAAAGAAACGACACACGTACATACGTGTGTCTTTTCTTTTATTTATTTATAATTATTATTTATATTTATAACTATTATTATCTGTTGTTTCTTATTGCTGTGGATTTTCTTTCCCGCGTTTATATAAATCTACAGACGCGGGAAGAAAAAACCACACCTACAAAAAACAACAGATAATAATAGTTCCGGCCGTGAATTACCAAATCCGTTGCAGCTAATTTTGACTAATCACATCAAATAGGTTATTCTCCAATATCGATTATTAGAAACCTAAGTTTCTATATAATGAGACGAAGCCGGAAATTCTTACTTCTGAAAGGAAACTTCTAATCACGTTATAACAGTATTTGAAGATTAAAATACCGTAAGGTAACGTAATGCCGCCAAATGTTCACACTCGGTATGAAATTTGGAACCGGGTTATAATGATTGCTTAGAGCAGTGTTTTTCAAACTTTTCATACAACGGCCCCTACAGAATGTAAAGTAATTCGCTCCCTATTAATCAACAAAACTCACGAGAAGTTCCTGTAAAAGAAATAATTAGGAAATGCGCGGAAAATGAGGAATTTTAAGGAAACTTCACGAACATCGATAATATAAAATTAACTATAAAACTGTCAGTCATTTGGCAATGAATATATGTTATGTTATGAATATGAAAACAATATATTGTATTATATTTACTAGAAATCAGTTTTTAATTACCTGATACATACATTGCCAAACGCCTATAATTAAAACTCATGTATTTTTGAAGTGTATACTGCTTTCTTCTCTTTCTTATTGATGCGCGAACTCCTTATGAAGACATGGCGAATCCCTGAGGGGGTCACGCACACTTTGAACAATACTGGCTTAGAGTAACGAGTATCGTTCTAATAATTCACAATCGCGTGCGATGAACTAAGTACAGCACCAAGTTCTTAATAAATGTTCGTAATAAATGACAGATAATTATTTTATGCGTTTTATTATCAAGCTAACGATTTCATCCGAGTGAACGATTCCGTTAAGCCATATAAAAGTTAAGAAGTTATTCAACCTTTTGACTTTTTTTATCACATTGAAGCAGCAAGCGAGCATGCAGTCCTCCTGATTGTAAGTAGCCATTGCCACCCATAGACTTCTTATATAGATCTGTAAGCAACTTCATATAGACGCGTTGCTACTCTCAAAGACTAAGATGGTCGTTCATAAATAAGCCGGCAACCACACCCTTCTACCGAAACGCAATACCTGCTTCATGTTAGAAATAGGTGTGGCGATGGTACCTCCTCCGGTCGAACTACACTGGTTCTACCATTTTGTAAAGACTTGTGACTATTTTTTTTATAAATCCTAAGTAGCAAACGAATCTGCAATCCTCGTGATGGTAAGTGGACTCTGTCGCCTATTATTATATATAATCAACGACAGATTAGATCAAAGTCTTAAAGTTATGGGAATAAATAATTTTATTTTATTATATTTATTTGGGTCATCAACAGTCATCATCAACAGTCATTATATTTATTTGGGTCATCAACGGTCATCAACATTATTTGTTACATTATTGCTTATGTATTAACACAAGTACGGTTATAAGAATTGCTGAATGTACAACCAATTATAGGTAAACACAGCATGCTAAAATAATCTTCTGATATAATAAATGCGAAACTTTGTGAGAATGTGTTTCCACGCAAAAACTACTGCGGATTTTGCTGGAATTCGGCACACAGGTATATGACCTGGTTTAAGTCATGAGATACTCATTATCAACAGGTGGTAGAACCAACGTAGTTCGACCGGGGAAGTACGACCGCTATACCTATTTCTAGCGTGAAGCAGTTCTTGCGTTTCAGTAGAAGGGTGTGGTTGCCGGCTCACTTTTACATGAGGCGACCATCATAGTCCTCGGGAGTAGCAACGCATCTGTGGTCGACTTCATATAGAACCCCTGTTCTATATGAAGTTGCTTACATATGTCCATGGGCGGGAGTAACCACTTACCATCAGGTGGGCTGCTTGCTCGATTGCTACTTCATATTTATAAAAAATAAAGTTATAAGCAAATCTAAAACTTTTTTAACTTTTTGAGGTTAAGTCCAAATTTATTTATCGCGAAGCCGCGGGTAATAAATGGTCTGGTCATTTAATAAAAACAACAGATCTCAAATTATAAACGACATTTTACGAAATATGACGTCATGAAATTTATCGCCCCTTCCTACCCCCTTGTCCCACTTTATTGACCTCCCCCCCCCCCTCCTTAACATTTGACGTAACTTAAGGAAGTCTCTTAACAATAAATGTGATCACTAGGGAGACAGAAATACTTAGGTCACACGCCACATGAAGACAGATGACCTACATTTCTACACCCTTGAGCCATTCATTATTGCGTAAGTAATATGATAGTAATACCTTATCAGAGCCTGCCCTCCTAGTACTCGAATGAATAAAACATTGTATAATTAACACGTTTCAAAATAAATACCTTGTTCTGCTGTTTATCTGCATTCATGTTCTGACTCCGAACACAGATACGGAGATAATTTGTTCACCATAGACAATATTATTTTACTCTTAAACCAGTTTTCTTGCGTGCCATTGATAGCCAATGCATTTATTGGAATTATTGGAAATGATATTAATGTTAGCAGTTATTTAATAGTTAAATAACTCTCGTTATTGTTACGAATTTTATATATACTACAAGCAAAAAGACTATATTAAAAGTATTTGCTTAAAAATATATTACTAACTAAGAAATGGTAATTTGTAAATTTGTATGTAGTTATTATTATATATTTTAATCTATTTTTTATGACTACCTGTCATACAATCATAGTGTCTAGTTGAAAAGTGTCTGTATGTCATTGTATTGTATCGCTGTTTTATTTTAAATTTGATAGTAGATAAACTCTAAAACGTAGAGTTTATGTACTAACAAAAAGTTAGTACATTTTAGTTAAATTATATTTTCTTTTTAAAAAGCAATAATCCAGTAATTAGTAACATTGTTAAACATAGTAAAAGAAAAATGCAACTGTGTAAAACAAGTTTTTTTACTGGCATATTTAATTTAAAGCTTTTTGTGATTTTTCGACAAAATAGTCGACTAAAAGTATAACAATATATATATTTTAGAATGGTCTATGTACTAGCTTTCATTTGATACCCATATTGCCCCCTCTTTTTCCCCTATTTCTAGGCGCCGTTTTTAAAAACGTTATAGTCTATGTCACTAGTGGCGTAGCGTGGGATTACGCCGCCCGGAGCGGATATTTAACTCGCCACACATTTTACAAATTTTGAAGACCAAAAAAAAACGACAATATCTAACTTGACAACTAAATGCAAAACAAAAGACGACAATATCTAACTTGATGACAAAACAAGGTTGCCAAATCTGTTTTTGCTGCCCCCCAAATCTGTTTTCGCCGCCCCTCTAAATGTGCCGCCCGGGGCGGACCGCCCCTCCGTCCTCCCCTCGCTACGCCACTGTATGTCACTATGGAAACGATTGTGATGGTATGTCATACGTCACAATCCGTTTAGCCGTTTCAGCTATAGCGCGTGCCAAAGGACATACATACAAACATACATACATACGCATACATTAACTATGAAGAAACAGAAACACTCATACACTAGTTTTAGTTTAACACTCATACATACATGCGCACACACACATACACATATACACACACACTCACATACTACACACACAAACACACTCACGCATACACACATACGCACGCACACTCACAAATCTAACACACTATTACACACATATTTATTTTAATTATTAATCTTAAAAACTTAATTTATTTAATGTATTCATTGTCTGTGTTGGAAGAGCGGGGTACCCAGTAACACAGGTCCACAACCTAGTACAGGGGCCCTTGCCACTAGTATTAAGAAATATGTTTTAATGAATAAAGAGATTTTTGATTTTGATTTTTGATTTTTGATACGCTCGGAAAACATTACTCTCCTTTCGACTCAGTCGGGTAATAAAATACATGAAATAGGACCTGGATTTATCTAAGAAACAAGTTGAAATTTCCATGTGCTTACATTAACATGAAATCTACATCAAATACAATAGAACAGACAGCCATTCGTCTAATTTCACAATGGCGTTAGTCTTAATAAAATGCCACCCAATAAATAACAACTTGATACAATAACTTGCCGTCTCCGTCACACCCACGGCTTCAGAGCGGGACAGCACGAGTTATCATAGTGTGCATGTCGATACAATAAACATGCAATAAACTAATCTATTGCCGAGTTTTATTATTCATTTTATTATACACGATTATTTTTAACACATAAGTGAGAATATTATTAATTATTAGCTTATTCCCGCGTGTCCGTTCGATTCAATCACGTTTATAACGATAATTATCATATGTGTGAATGCAAGACAAACTGGGTGTGAATTTCAGGGAAATCCAAGTAGTAGTTCTTGCGTGGAAGATCAATAAACACATATAAATTCTCACAAACGTACCCATTTATAAAATTGGTAATATTGTTGTATATGGAATGGCGCTGGTCGTGTTTTTTAACGACTGCGTCAGAAGCTGGGCAGTGTTTTTCGAGCGTATGTTTGTTTGTATGTACATTTCTTTAGCACGCGCTACAGCCAAATGGCTTGACGGATCATGACATATGACATATCATTAGAATCGTCTCATTTTGCAGAGTGACATAGGCTACATAATTATTAAAAATAAAACGTTAAATTAAACTTATCATTATGAACATTACAATCGTTTCAAGCAGCCGGGTTTTTTACTTTTAGTATTTTTAACAATGTTACTGTTTAAAGGTTTATAAAAACGTATATCCTGCAATTTAAATATTGTATTGAGGTTTAATGATTTATACCAAATGAGCTCTATTTCTATTAACAATTTATATGTAACCAATTGAAATAAGTTCGTTGGTTTAGGTTTCCTACTATATTCTGACGGCGGTATGTAGTCTGTGAGGATTTTGATTATAAGTGAGTTTCTGTTTTTGCAATCTCTTCATATTCAATATCTATGCGACAAATAGGTCATTTAGGAGAAGAGATTGCCAAAATCGATATTATCGTGGTTGTAACCATTAAAATTAACGATGATTGTTCAAGCAACGAAATAATCTATACTTATAACAAATCTGTAGAGAGGTTAATTCTGTACATGAAATATTCCAAAATAACTATCAGGGGGTGATTAGGGATCGATACCGATGCCAAAAATGCAATCAGTAAAATTTTTATCTGTCTGTCTGTCTGTATAACCGTTATAGAAACAAAAACTACTCGACGGATTTTTTTTCATACTCCTGAGCTGATTATAGTATACTTTTTATTACGCTACAAACAATAGGAGCAGAGCAGTGAAGGGAAATGTTGGGAAAACGGGAGAAGTTACGCCATTTTTTCAGCTTCCGTCTGCGTCTGCGTCTGCAACCTTAATGGCTAAAGCAACATAGTAATCATTTCATTTCTTTTATAACTCAGGTGAAACCGGGGGCTCAGCTAGTTATAAATAAAATTCAAGTTAGTGAAAAAAAATGATAAAACATTTTATGCCGATACGAAAAAAATTAGAACGCTAAAAATATCCACTTTTTTGTATCGCAAAATACCAAGATGTTGTATCAAAAAGAAGGATCTTCACAACATTGTTGCGCGCAGCGCCCTCTACAATTTATTGGCCTGACGCATTTTAAAGATATTCGGTTTTAAAACGTCGTAAAATGTTAAAAGAGACGATATTATGTGACGGTTTACGATATCTGCTATAAATTGTTGCGTAATATTTTACAACCTGCGTTTTACCTTTGGTACATGGGTATGTACTTATGATGTTTTGTTTCAATGGAAAATTAACGAATAAATTAACGGGATTTGTATCGTATCAATGTATTGAATTAACTTGGATATGAAAAGTCCTACTGTAGGTGATTCTTAACCGTTATACTTTACTTTACTGCACTATTTAAAGATGTCGACAATTTTTTTATGTCCTGTATTACAGGAACGAATATTTAGAAATAAAAAAAGAAAGAAAACTTTCGGATTCGCGATAATTTACTCTAATAATAAAGGAAAAAGAAATAGTAACAATGAAGCAAATTAAGTTTTATACCAAGTTTTGTACAAAAAAAGTTACCTTCATTGGGTCCTAAGTCGTACACTTTCCATCAAGTCGATTATGGCCGCTTTTTCTACCCTATTCGTGAATGCAGCTTATTAGCAACTACTAAAGCTCTCTCGGATAAGCTTTGGAAACTTTCTGTTACAACATTGTAACATTTCGTCATGGTAGTTTATTTGAGAGAGTTGATGGTATGTGTTTAACTAATTACCACCTACCGCTCGACACGCCACCGTTTCCACGGTATGTCGTAACAATGGTTGTCAACACTGTCTCTTTGAATCCCTTTCTTTAAGTAGGACTTTTTATTTATAACAATCTTCATACTTGTTTGTCTTTATCAGTAGTTAAGATGCTTTCTACACTCAAAGCCCCACAGTAGAATTTTCTCCTGTGTCGTGGATGCCACAGACATACAAAGACGGATACACAAACACCCAGACCCGAATCTAAACTCATCATTGAGATTTCTGTCTGGTCGGGGATCGAATCCGGAACCCACTGCGCGTCAAGCCGGCTTGGTGACCGCTCCGCCACGCGGGTCATCAAATGAACTGCAATCAGATGGACTCATTTACATACTAATTTGCTATTTCAATCTGAAAAAAAACATGTTCATATTTTCGTAAGCCAAATATAAACCATATACACATGTTTCAAACACGCTCAAGCTTATTTATTTCTAGTCGGTATTATTAGAACAACACAAATAAACATACTCAAGTGGTAAAAGTAAAAATTGCGCCAGAATTATATTCGTGGCAAAAGGTAAACAAATTAATCATATAAACAAAAACATCTCAATTCCGCAAACGCTAACCCAAAACGCCTACACAATAAAAAGAAACATTACAAAATCTTCCAAAAACAGCAACAAAGATACATAAGCAATAATCTATGCAAACAAACCGCGTGGGTTTATATGTACGTATCGAATTACCACTAGTGGCTCTATAAATTTACTGTTAGCCTCGCTTTGATGTAATAATTTAGAGGGACTAGGTTTTTGAATGATATCTACCAAGAATTGCTAGACATTGCTCAGCTTGAAAATCATTCAAGTGCGAATCGGATTCGGACACAAAGGGTTTCGTCCCATATCTATAAAATAAATTTATAATTATTAAAAAGAAATGTAATGTCACTAAAATTTTAAGGTTTTCGGTTTTTTTCTTTATTTGTACTATAAACATTGCTTCATGTCACTGTTCATGAAACTAACGGATAATCCGAAACAATTATATGTCTCTAATCGTGTCCGAAACTGATATAGTATTCCTATATAAGTATCCGTGTTCAGATCAGAAATTTCATATCCATAACGATCCTGGTTTAAGGTTACGAGCACTGTGTGACATTAAGTGTGGAAATTTAAGAATATTTTCAAACGAGCAAGCAGCCCATGGAACACGGATTCTATATGAAGTCTATCACTGATGTGTTGCTACTCCCGAGGACTGAGATGGTCGCCTCATATCAAAGCGAGTCGGCTACCACACCCTTCCACCGAAACGCAAGTATAAAGTAATTCGTATTCGTATCCGGGGATTTATTATTTTAACCTTTTGAAACATATCTAGTTTTATATAAATATTTCACTCGGTGACCAGATTAAATATTTTCAACTAGACTTTAAATAAAATAACATGGAAAATGGATGCAGGAAATGTTACCCGTCTGTCACAAACGATCAATTTATTCATATCACAAGCGCCGCTACAGGTCAGCGCCATTTTTGTTTTATTTTTCTAGTACCAAATTAAAATGGCTTAAAACCTTGTCATTTACAAACGCTAATTTATTTAATTCTATTAGGTTAGTTTACGGAAATGCTCGTTAATCTGGGCTAAAACTATGTTACAATTGTTGTTACGTGAATGATATACACTTTTAAGACTTGGGTACAGAAATAAACTGTTTTTATTCTATATAGGCACACGGAGACACGAATTAATAATAAAGGATGGAATGCGCGTGTATCTGTAATTAACATAAAAAATAACAAAAAATATAACTGACTTCAATGCTACAAAAAAAATTAAAGACATGTTAGTTTGACACAGTTCTGTCGTCATGATCCAGCGTAACATATTACATATTTTGAGATCGTAGATCATTCATAGCTCTACCATTTTCTTTATATCAGACACTTAGACTCTTACCTAAAGCTGTTTTTACGTGACCTTACCTTACCGTACCGTACCTTTTTTTGTCACGAGGGGGAAATATTTAAAAGGTACCCAACGCCGTGGGAGCAACGCCGGGATATATGGGATTTTTACCGCATTAAAACCCCCCCGGTGGCCGTCCTCAGCGCTGTGTGGAGGAATCCGGGATCTCCAATGGAACGCAACCAGAGTCCTCCAAGTTTGATGCCCCTTTTGGGCTCTTTCCCGGTGAGCATTAGAGCTCACAGTGCTTTCAGGTATTTACGGCGGCATGCGACCCCACATGCCGCTGTCCTTCCCGAAGTCACTTCTCTGGTCGGTTCGAGCTCCCACTGTTGCAGCCCGCAATCCTGGAAGCCCCCTTTTAGTTGCCTCTTACGACAAGCACAATACTAGCCCTATTCTGTCTCGGTACTACAGGGACAATGCTCATCTATCCTGGCGGGACATCTACCTTTGCTGGAAACTCAAAACCTGCGCTTAACGCTCTCATCGCGATAACTCCGATGGCACAAGAACCATAGTTACATAAACACTTATTAAGCCTTTTGCGAATCAGAACATTCAGAACAGTGTACTACATAATGTAGCAAAAACCCTTGATTTGGTTCGAACAATACGTACGTGGGATTTAGATGGGATCTACTCGTCACATAACGGTGAGGCCATGGTTGCGTCACGGTTGAAATTTGTATACGGGAAAAATGTTAAGCCTACGAAGAAAATATTTCACAATATCGTACATTGTTATGTACCTAGTTCTGGTGGTTGTATGTAACCGAGAAACAACTGTTATCTTCTGTTGAAAGCAAAACCGTTTTTTATTTATTTTTATCTGTATACAGATAAATTTAGAAGTAGGGAATAGAACAATTTCAAAAACCGTAACTTTCAAAATCATTCAACCGTTTCTACCGTTCAAAAAGTAACTTTACCAGTTTTTAAAGTGAACTTATCATAATTAAAGGTTAAAACCAGTGTTCGACCGGGCACCACCGACACTTCTAAATCTAGCGTGATGCAGTTGTTGAATTTCGGTGGTAAGGGGTTATTGCCGGCTCACTTCGATAGACTTCATATAGAACCCCTGTTCTATATGAAGTTGCTTACTGAAATCCATGGGCGGCCGGAGCCACTTACCATCAGGTGAACTGCATGCTTTGCAATTTAATTTGATAAAGAAGTTAATTTGGCATAACAGTCAGTAATTTCAATAATTCTTAGTAGACAATTAAAGATTTCAAAACAGATGAGGTATTCAACCTCATAATTGGCCCGTTATTTGAGAGAACAACTAATTAATGAATAAAATAATACCAATTAGGTAGGCCTTTGCCCCTAGTGGGACAGTAATGGCCCATTATCGCTTATAGGTCGCCTGTGCCCTTATGCATAATAGGGTTGGCATGCAACGAAATTATCTAAAACCTTTTAATGACAATTTTAGATAACGTATATCTATAAAACTTTGCTAAGGATACATTCTTATTTATTTAAGCGTAGTAATATTGTTAACATATTAAAACAAAAATCAGACTGCTTTAAAACGAAGGGTTGTCTTCAGGTTCAAATTATTATTTGTTGTTTTTTTTATATACATTTTTTTATATATTTTGCCATGTGGTAGAACCAATGTAGTTTGACCCGGAAAGTACCACCGCGACACCTATTTCTAGCGTGAAGCAGCTCTTGCGTTTCGGTGGAAGGGTGTGGTTGCTGGCTCACTTATATACGAGGCGACCATGTTAATCCTCGGGAGTAGCAACGCATCTGTGATCGATTTCAGATAGAACTCCTGTTCTCTATGAAGTTGCTCACAGGTGTCCATGGCTGGCAGTAACCACTTAACATCATGTGGGCTGCATGCTCGTTTATTAATTCATTCTCTGCATGCTCGTTTGTTACTTCATTCT
>DWNE01005583.1:0-13843 GCA_018249875.1 Cecropterus toxeus | reverse complement strand
GAGCATTTGCGCAAATGCAATGCAGAATTTCGCGTCTTACATTACATGTCTCGGGGATAGATTGTCTGTGATCTTAGTCCTCGAGAGCAGCAACGCATCTGTGATCGACTTCAAATAGAACCACTGTTCTAAATGAAGTTGCTTACAGATTTCCATGGGCGACAGTAGCCACTTACCATCAGGTGGATGGTAAGTGGGTACTGCCGCGGATGTGGTGTGTGCTCGTTTGCTACTTTATTCTTAGAAAAAAAATATGATGTTTCGTCAACATTATTTCCACACCTGAAAATATTTAAGACCAATTAAAAAATATATATATTGTACACGTATTTATGTTTGTATGCATGAAAGCCCACTTCATTGGCACGCGCTACAGCCCAAGCGGCTTGACGGAATGTAACATATTATGACATATCATTAAAATCACTCAGTTTGCAGAGTGACATAAGCTATATCACTTTTAAATTCATCGTCCGTGCACAGAAAAAGGAGGATGTAACGATTTTTTTTAACATTATGGTGTTATAATTCGTTTATTGACATAAGTGTCTTAAAAAGTTATTTTGAAACATACTATTTCACTTCATAAAAATAGAGGCTCATAATTAAGTCCTTGGTTTTATTGTCTTTTTTAGACCTTCAATTATTATAAGGATTAAATTATCCAATGGCAACCCTAAGTTCCGTTTCGACACTATCCAACCAAATCTGAACTGGGAGTGGCAACACTGACAACAAAGTACTGAAACTATGTGTAATTGTGAACTTTAGGGCACAAAGTACTTTTAGGTATTATATATTGCCTATTATACCAAAACTATCTATTAATCCCTACTTGTATATCGCGGTTTTGGTTTTGGACATGGAAAATACATGTTTATGTTTTAATTCTCCAAGAGTTCTCAAAGGTGTGTGAAGTCTACCAATTCGCACTTGGCCAGCGCGGTGGACTACGGCCTAAAACTCTCTCTCTCTCAGAGAAGACCCGTGCGTAGCAGTGGGACAATAATGGGTTGACGATGATGTTTTAATTGCAGACTGCAACCCTTTTACCCAGCTGGGTTAAAAGGAGGGTAAGGTTTTTTGAGCGTATGTCATATATTTGTATGTCTAATTCTTTGACACGCGGTCCTACCTAAACACCTTGAAGGATAACATATTACATATCGTTATCGTGCCAGCTTGCAGAGTCACATTAACTATATGATTTTTTGCATGACGATCACTCATTTGGCCCGACATCTACGTGTATATTCGTAATACGTGTTAATGTTACGAAAGACGCTGCTGCCCAACTTTTTATTAATTGAAAGTAACAAATGAGCATACAACCCACCTGATGGTAAGTGGCTACTGCCGCCCTTTAAGCTGCTTTATATAGAACAGGGATTCTATGTGTAGTCGATCACAGATGCGTTGCTACTCCTGCAGACTGATATAGTCAACCCATATATAAGTAAGCCGGCAACCACACCTTGGATGAGTGAACGTAAGAACTGATTCACGCTAGAAATAGGTGTGGCAGTGGTACCTCCCCGGTCGAACTACACTAGTTCTACCACCTGAAATCTCCTGTCCCTTAGTCGTCTCCTACGACATAAAAGAGAATAAATAGAGTGGTGGTATTCAAAACTGATACCACACGGCACTTTTACTGAGACGTTATGTCGCAATTTATTTTACAAAAGGCTCAATAATTCCGTTGTTGAACACGTCAATATCTTGTAATATGTAAACAAGTGTTCTACGGATTAATACGTAGATCCAACAAATAAACCAATTATACCTTTTAATTCAAAGCCAATAAACGTAGTAAGAGCTCCGAAAAATGTGTTCATGTTTACCTTTGGTAAAAACAATGACATACGAAAATGATGCTTATTTTATGGTAACAAGAGATATGTATTTTATTGTATGTAAAATAATTGTATTGTATGTAAATCAGTCAAGGTTACAAACATGTTTCCGTGCGTGACAAATTGTATGAGAATCTTTTATGACAAAATTGAAGCTTTTTTGTAAGAGTTAAGCAATGCAGGTGTTGTAGGAGAAACAAGTGGATGTATCTATTCAATACATATAAAAAATCTAGTCCATATCTAAAAGCAACATTTAGTCTATATTCCATAAATGTCCATCCACTATATAATAAGTTAGCACAATTAAAAAAAAAAACTTTTTTAAAACCTGAGTAAACCCGCGAGGCGTAGCCTATCCTGAATAATTTATATTTTTGTGAAACCCTTTATACTTCGCTCTCTTTGTATGAAATCATCTGCTTTCCCAAATCGGATAAAAGGTCATCCTATATGAACATTGTTTAATTATGGGAGAAAATATGTCACTGCGATTACGTTAACATTATGGAACAAGACAACCAAGCAACCATCCAACCATCATCCTGTCAAACAAACATTCATCCAACCAAACATCGAACCACCGAATAAGAACTGAGACGAGTCTGAAACAATCTTCACTAATCCAACCCAAATGGATGAAGGTGATACGGACCAACTAATATTGGATGCTTCCAAATCGCTAATAAGTTCTCCAATACAGTTTAAAAAATCCTATACATATATACTGGACTAATCGATTCACAGATCCTTCGAGGCATGCACGAATATATATTATAGCCAAAAGTGGTCACCCATCAACCTGCCGACCGCACCTTATGTTGCTTAACATTGTAAATAATTCACGATCAACAAAGCCGCGGGGTTAAACGTGCTTCAATATTATGTCTAGATAATTTGTTTAAATCAAATGTTCTATTAGTAACCTACTAATCAAGCTCGACATTCCAAACAAAAAGTAATTTGCGTCCTTAACTTGACACCGAACTTTCAAATGGTACAACACCATTAAATTATCTCGCTATCATCTCTCATCAGACAAACTTAAAAGTTAAGGTCGAATCGGCCATAAACAATACATTGCTACACGCCACGAAGATAAATTAATTAAGTGTTACTAAACTGCCCATTCGCGTAGGCATCACGCCCACTGTAAGCGAATAACGTTGGTTAACTAAGCAAGCGAGCTAAGGAAGTAAGTAAGTAAGCTAGCTTTTTTTCACGAATTGTGTCCAACAGAAAGTATAGATCTCAACGGTTTTTAGAGACGCGGCTTAGAGCTCAGCCGGGACAAAAAGATTAAGGATCCTTCTATTGATCCTTAGTCTTTTTGTGAATCTTTTTTCTGAATCTACATTTTTTTTATATAAACTCTATACCATAATGCACACGGTAATTTACGTTTTCCTAGGCACGTGAGTCTATGCAGTTGAGGCACGCAAGGAACATAAATTAGCAATGAAGCTACAAAAATTTCGTCAGTAGCTTATATGGTTATAGTGTAACTAAAGCCTTACTGAGCGATTAATGCAAGCTCGTACTTATATAGTATCGAAGACAATAAACCTTTCTGAATGCTAATCGTATTTGATGGATGATTAAGTGGTCAAACTTTAAATGTATCTAGTATTTATATTATGCAAATTTGTTTGTGTTTTTTTTATATTATGTTGTTAAGAAGTAGTAAATGATGCTACATTTGAATACTTATAAGACGACAATATTATAAAGGCGAAAGTTTGAGGATGTGTAAATTCCAGTTACTCTTCTACGAAATTTACTGATTTGATTACGATTGTGTTTGGCACACGTATAGTTCATGGTCTGCATTAACAAATGGTAGAACCAGTGTAAATCAACCGGAAGGTACCACCGCCAATCTATTTCTAGCGTGACGCAGCTCTTACTTTTCGGTAGAAGTTTGTGTTTGCCAATTCACTTATACATTTATGTCCTATGTGCGAATCTATGTCATAAACTATCCATTTGCCAAATTTTAGGGAAGTGTGACCAGTAGTTTTTGAACTTTGTTTTTATTATTATAACTCAGCTAACTTAGACCTCATGCATATGTAGCCCTCCTCAATTTCGGCTAATCCTATCTGGGGTAGCTTTCAGATGTCCATGGTCGACAATCCATTTACTATGTAGACAGCACGTTTTAAAAATAAAAAAAATGTAACGAATCCTTGAATCTCTAAAGGATTATTTAGAGCTACATCTAACGGCATTTACTTTATCTCTCTTCGCTATCTGCAGACGAACGTTAGACGTGTACAGACGTTTTGCGGAAATTACAATCGTACACAAGAGTGTAAACACGACTGGATAAAACCGAAGTCGTGTTGCTGTCGTGTCGTTTTCTCCCATTATCGCCAATTGGGAACACTTTCCGTCATATTTAACCCATTTTCAATGAAATACGCTTACATATATATAAAGCAGAGTCCCTCTAGTGATGACAGTTGATTTCAACCTTATAATATAAGGGTTCTTAGTTCGAAAACTGGTCCCTTATTTTTTTTTAAATAACGCGCATGTTGTCCCTTGTTTTAATACAGTGTTTCTCAACGTGAGCGATAACACTCTCTAGTAAGCTCTAGCTCAGCATCGGTAACATTGACTGTGCAAGGCCTTTAAGAGGATATAATTCCCAAATAGAAAAATCACTTTCTTCTTCTTCTCCGATCTTACGGGGAAATTGGTTGATACTAAAAGTGAGCTACAGACGCCTGAGAAACTGAGAGCCTCTACTTTATAGAACACATGAAAGATTGTTTTTTTTCTCGCTATTGAAGATCTTCTAATGTGCAATTCATACCCGACAGAAGTGAAACTTAAAAATCGATTAAGTAATCACTGCAATACATATTCGGACGTCTTATATTAAATATACTAAACTTGAGCTCTCATATAAGCTATGAAGTAAAATCCTTAGCGTCATTAGAAAAAGGTACAGCGCCATCTAGTTGGAGGGCCGAGAACGTAAAGCATTTTCATTTCATCGAGTTTCAAATCACGATTCTCTAAATTTCAATAAAAATTAAGATTTCCACCACTATGCGAACGCTGAATTTACCAGTTAAATCCTAATGATTTCGTATCTTCCTCCAAAAGTACACTTCAAAACATTCAAATGTTAATGCAATGAGCGCCCTTAGTCCTCAAGTACACCTGTATCCAATCTCAGTTACTTCATATCTCCAGGCCATCACTCCTATATGCATAAATACATACATAAGCACATGCATAAATGAATTTAATCAGCTGAGTCAGTACTGGCCTTTCTGCAGCCAGACAGGGCAGGTCAGGAAACAGCCAGCAATGGGCCATTGTCGGCATTTCACAAATTCCTAACGATGAATGAGACCGCGCTATGGCATAAGCGTTAGCGGGGAATATTGATTAAAGATAAAATTCATGTAGGTAATATAAAAATTACAAATAACTCATATACGCAAGTGATAGCAGGTTCTTGGAGCATTGTATTTGGAGCTCTAATATTGAAGTGTCCTGTATTTTTAATATATAAAGTGTTTACAAAAGATATGCATTTATTACTGATAACACTATTTATACTCATAGCTCACACTAGGATTTTCTCCTGTGTCGTGATGACCCAGAACAGTAGACTAAATACATCCTTCATATGTCTGTCTGGCCGAGAATTAAACCCGGTACCCACTGTGTGTCAGACTGATATGGTGACCGCTACACCACGCGGGTTGTCCTATAAGCATAGAAATCGTCATAAAGTCCAAATAGAAAAAAATAGATCCATGCAGTTACTTCTATGAACGTTATTAGATCTCTGACGCTCAATTGAATTAACCAAAAAGGAGAACGGATAATAAACCAATTATTAAAATTCAAGTCAAGTAGGCAACACCATATTAGTCCTATACATCAGCAGGTTAAATGAGTCGTCCATATCACTGGAAAGACATAACGTTGGAGAAGAAAGATTATAGGAAGAGCTAGAACTAAGCGAGTACCGTTCATCTTTCAATCAGTTTTAATCATATGAAGATTGCAAGTACTTGCTTGACGCCGACGTGGAAAGACAAAGGTAGTTTAAGTGGCACCAACCATGAGAACTGCTGGAAGATGTATGACGAAATGACTACAAAGGCAAAGAAAACCTTAAAATATCATAAGTCCAAAAAACTAACCATACATAGATTAGGTTAGGTTAGGTTCGAAAATTAAATATTGAGTCTCATGCGATTACCGTATATCCGCAAGAGAGAAGTGGTACTTATGTGTTAAATGCATTATTTAAGTGCATCGTATTAGCACTTATGTAATAACTTTAACTGCGACATTAGTGGCAAATAGGTATCGCTAAAGGCTGTCATCAGCATCATACCACCGAGGCATATTTTTAAACGATCCATTGTTTTTGTAACACCGTTTCGGCATACGGCGGACCACGTCGGCAATAAACACAAATAGAATTGCTAAATACTATTTATCTAAATTAGATACGGCTTTTTTGCATTTCATACATATTCCTCGCAACTCCGTCGACGTTATTTACACCTAATAGATTCCTCGTTTTTAGCAAGACGCTATTTATGGGAAAATTATTTCAACGAAAATATTGCTGGAACTAACGGAAGGTGGAAAAGCTATGTCTTGACCTTATTTACATCTAATACCCTGACATTAAGGATCTCTAGTTATCCCAAAATATTTTTAGGGTACGTGAAAAAGTTCTGAAAAGATCATTTTAGAGTTCGTTAAAATATCTATAAATAAATCATAATACTAAATGAATACCTAATACTATAAATCCTTATGATATTTTGAAATCACAGCGAGAAATCATTAGTATCTATTGTAATAAATGAAGTGTACAATAAACAAATACTTCGTAATCAAATTATATTATAGGTTCCTAAGATAAACAACTCATAACCGGATCTGCAAGATACCGAAAACCGGTATATTTAAACAGTAGCAGATACCTATTATTTTGCAACAAGTTAGGCGATTGCTAAATTGAAACCATTAATGTTCGATTTGAAATTAGAAAAATATATAGGCAATATATCTTTAAAATGATAACCTCTTTCCTTTGGGAAGTCGGTTAAAAAATCATTAATGTTTTAAAAAAATAAAAATTAACCGTGTCAATATAATATTGTCGTTTTTAAACGGCTCTTCGTTTCTATTCGCGGTGGACACAGTTTACGTCGTGATCCAGTGAACTAAGTACCCAAGTTTTCACCCGTGTAAAAATTATTTTACAGTCTATTTTTGTTGATTTTATTGTAACTTACTTTTTTGTACTTTTTAAATAATGAGATTTGCAAACTTATTTTTAATTACTACTTGAAGTTTATACGGTCATTTCTGAGGCACTATGCACTTTTTAGTGGAAAAATAACTTAATTTGTTAAATTACATCTTAAAACATATTATTTTCAATTACCACTAAACGTCTGTACGCACTGTTTCGAAGCACTCACCACTTTTTTATAAAAATATTTTTTCATTAATAATCATTAATAAAAAAATATATTTTAAACGACTCCGGAAGCAGCACCGCCACACCTATATCTGTCTTATAATATAATAATATTATAGTTATGCATTCCAGTATTTTGCTCTGAAGGGAGGAAAGGAAGGAAGGTAAGGGAGATATACTTATCCGAGGCGTTTGCATTTCTAACTAACCTCAAGGAAGAGTAGGTAATCTTATCTGAAATTAACCACAGATGTCCATAAACGGCAGTAGTCACATATCATCAGATGGACAGCATGCTTATTTGCTACTTCAAAATTATAAAAATGATATATATTATTTTCTATGGCATTTAAGCGTTTGTACGCACATTTCCGAAGCACTATGCACTAGGCATTGCAACTTGGGAATACTATTTGCATATTTACGAAGCTAAGTTTATAACATACTTGAACGGAGCCAAATCGGGCGAGCATTTGAATACAGTGAGTTAAGTTTTGAATGCTCTCGCCAAAACAATATTGAAATCGCTTGGAGCAATTAATTCCGTATCGCGCTGTCGATGGCAGTGCCGTAGGTATTTGACTTCGAGTTATAAACACATAACATTCGCATATTTATACGTTTTTTTTTATAAATGAAATGAATAAACATGTATTTGAAAGTACAATGTTGTTTAAATTGTAACAGCTTAACGCGTAGTTTCATAGGCGTAGTTTCGAGGTCCACTGCTGGACATAGGCCTCCCCTTAACGCCGCCACTCCAACCGGTCCTGTGCCTTCTGAATTCAACGGTTTTTCGCTGTCTTCTCCCGGTCATCGGTCCACCTGGTCGGGGGGCGACCATGTAGACATAATAGGCTCGTTTGTGTATAAATAAAATAAATTTGCACACCCGAACGGGTAGAACATTAAGACTTATTGTATATAACTATGTTTTTGCAATAAAACGAATTTGAATTTAAAATTATTTCAAAATTAACGGATGAAATTTTTGTAGTTGTAATAACTAAGCATAATCATTACAATAAGCAAAACCTAACCTTTTTGAACATTTTTCGATACAATTTTGTTAATTGTTGTGATACTGAAAAACAAAAAATGATCTTTAGTCTATTTAATTGTTTTTTGTTTTTTACGTATTTATTGCATGTATGCATGCTTTTTTCCATGTAAAAGTTATCAAAAAATATAAAATTACTAGACGTACCAAGTACCTATATATACTTGCTGAAATTTAGTTCACATTGTTAATTTATAAAATGCTACGTTTCGTATTTTTTCCTATTACAAGTGTCCTTACCAGGAAACCCCGACTACTAGTTTTTAAGATTTTTTTTTAAATAAAAGCATTTTTATTTTATTTATATTTTAAGCATTTAATTTTATATTTTTGAGTAACTAACAGACAATCAAACCAGCATCAATACAGATGCAACTAACTATGGAAAAACAGTAGATATATCATCTCTATGACATATCAATATTAATAAAAAAGTCTACGAGTGTAAAGAAATAACTTACTGACATGTCCATAATTGAACCAGTTCTATTCAAATCAAATTAACTCCGACGTGCATTGATCAACATTAATCTTGACTTTGAACCGGCGTAGCTTGCGACTTCTATTTGCGACTACGACTTCGCCTACAAGACAATCATTTCTTGACGCCTTGGCTTTAAATCCTAAATTAAGATCGTCGTATCAGAGATTTACAGTTATAATATCGCAGTCTTAAAAAAACTATATGAAACCATAAGTTATTAGTAGATAAATTTACCTACCGATAAATTCAAATATATCTACTCTTATTCTCAAAACGTAGACCCTTATGAACTTACATCAGTCCAATATTCACCAAACTCCCAAATAATTACTTTTGTTGGATTGGTATTTGCTAGGTCCTTTTATATTACGTCTGAAACTCAATAAATCTTTATTGAGTAAATTCATATAATCATAAACATACATTACTTTAATACGCAATTTAAATGACATGCGACTATGATATGCGACTGATATTACAGTCGCATGTTCGAATCCTCTATAAACACGAAATGTAAAAAGTAAATGATAACATTTATAACTAAACAAATTACTTTTGATCGGACGCGGGAACTAATTACACCACTTATGTAACAAAAGCGAGATAGAATCGGTAATTATTACAATTACAAATTGGTATCACTTACAGTAATTAGGTACTCATGGATATAAAGTATAGCAGAGGCTTTTGTTTGAAAAATAATTAGTTCATCATTTTATGATCTCGGGATACTATAACTATAATTATTACGTATTTCAAAGCTTGCACAACAATAAAAAAATCATACATTTTTTTCTTTAATTTACAAAATGAAGTAAATTTGTATGAATACATATATACACATATTCCAAAAGATCTTTCGTTAGTGGGTATCTACGTCATAAATTATACCTATTGTCTAAATTTCATGGTTCTACAATTTTATTTCAATTTGACGAACAATATAAAATACATGGAATTAAAATGTTGAACTTGTGTAATTTTATTCATATACATACACATGTTTGTTAAACCAACACACTTTGTTCATACATAAATAAGCTCTCCAGTTACTATTCGAAAGCCAATCAAATTTCAAATCATATCTAATCAAAACATTTGATTCCATTTCGTCTATTGATCCTTGAGGATCCCTAATTACAAACATAAATGAACTCATACCCTATCATCATGCATGGAAGGCGTTAAAAGTAATCATCATTTGATGGCTCTATGACAGGCTTAAAGCCAACCGAGACGTAACCGTCAGCTGATCCAATTAGATGTGTGTTAAGATAATAACATCCTGCATACATTAGTTTTGTTTTCAAACCAGCTTCCACGTTTTTTTACACATTTTTTTCTTATAACGATGGAGGAGCAAACGATACAGTCCACCTGATGGTAAGTGGTCACTGCTGCCCATGCACACCTATAACAAGAACAAGCGTTTTATCTGAAGTCAATCACAGATGCGTTGCTACTCCCGTGGACCGTCAGGTCGCCTAATTTGAGCCGGCAACCACACCCTTGTAATGAAATACAAGAGCTGCTTTACTTTAGAGATATCGAACATTGACTTATTTCAGGGGGAAAATTGCTTACATCTCATTGATATAAATTGTAGAAGTCGTAGAGTATTTTGGTATTATTTTGTTCGACTACGTCCTAAGTAGAGTAATGTTTTTCGAGTGTATGTATGTCCATTTCTTTAGTACGTTCTAAAGTCCAAACGGCTTTAGAGATTAAAACATATGATGTGTCTTTGGATTTGTTTCAATTGTCGAATTATAATATAATTTTCCAATATGTCTTACTATGATAATAATATATCTAAAATCACATATCACATGTTAAAAGGTTCTTGAATGGTTTACAGGATAAACAAAAATTACAGAAAAGTACTAAAGCTACCTTTGTTATTGGGTTGAATTATCTGATATTGGAAATAATAACACGGAAATCCTGTTATTACGAAATCACAGACAAATTAAAGCTTTCAAAATTCAAAATGAAATCGCGTGAGTGAATAATCGGGTGCGTGACTCAATATCTCGTACAGGACTCAGATTTGAGAAAGGCGTATCATTTAGAAGGAATTTAAGTTACAAATTGTGTTAAATTACATCCAATTAGTAAAGGAACTTTCTTCGTAAATAGCCTATAATTTGGAACCAGAAAGGTCAGGATTTATGAATTCGATTTTTTTATTTTGGTAATAACATGCTAACTACGGTGTAAATGTACTGACAACATCTGACAGTTTTACCAGACGTTCAAAGTTAATTATTCTCTGGTACACGCTAGTTAGCTACTTCAATTTGACATAAAAGTAATGTTTGTACATGTAATTTATGTATTTTTCTTTGTAAACCTTACAATTAATCTTAGTTACATTATCTGCTGGCCAACGACCGACCAAAGGTGACAAATGCCGATAAAAACGGTTGAAGAAATATCAATAACTCTGTCATAGACCAACAGCGCAGAACCTACCGAACTAAACCTTTTCATTTTTCTTTTGAGATCTACCCCTGGACTAAAAAATCCCATAAAGGAAAACCGTTGCCTCCCCGAATGAGGATTTTTAACCGACTTCAAAAGAGCAGGAGGTTCTCATTCTGATCGTATTTTCTTTTTGTCAATTGATGCACCTGCTTTGCTTGGTTGCATATTGATGATCGCAGACGGTGTTGATGTTACAAAGGAATAAGCTATCGACAATATCTCATTCGCATCCATAGGATACTTCTATTTATTGATTTCAAGTGCAAAACCTTCAAAAGGTACCCGATATACGCCAGATTATATGGGATTGTTACCGCACTGAAACCCCCGGTGGCCGTCCTCGACGCTGCGAAGAGAACACAACACAACCGGAGTCCCCTTAGCGCATTGCCCTGTCAGACACCTCCCAGGTGAACAACTGGGCCCACCAAATCGTCTAATCTTTACAACAGTATACACATATACACATACCACCGCCCTTCCCCGAGTTAGCTTGGCTGGACGGTTCGAACTCCCAGTCGTGCCGCTCGGAATCCCGTAGGCCCCCGACGATAGAGTAGAAATTCCTTAGCCCTATTATATTATCTAACCTTAAAATTTACAGATTTATTTCCATAATATATACATTTGGAAGTTTGTTAGTTATAATTTTCATTTTTACCCGCATTAAAAGTCACGGACAGAAGCCAGTGCTATCATTATTACTTATCAATAACATGCTTGTTATTTCGCTCTATATTCCCCGACCCGATTGAAACATCGATAACGAATTACAAGAACTATTACCGAAATGTAGCTGTAATCGATTGAGATCGATTTGTACTCGATACTCCATGGTTGCGCCACTTATCGATGCGAACCATCGGCATGGTTTTTTATTGTTTTATGTGTAATATGAAGGTTTATAATATCTTACGGTATATGATTCATAACAATTATAGGGTTATTAATACTGAAGTAATACCGTATGTTTATTTTTTATCAGGTTGAAGTTTAAACGTACATGTAGTCGTCCCGATGGTAAGTGATTACTGACGCCCACGGACATTTGTAAGCACTTCATATAGAATAGGGGTTTTATCTGAAATCGATCACATATGCGTTGCTACTCCCAAAGACGGAGTTTTACGCCTCTTATAAAAGAGAGCCGGCTACCCCATCCTTCCACCGAAACGCAAGAACTACTTCACGCTTGAAATAGATGTGGCGGTGGTACTTCCCCCGGTGATCTACATTGGTTTTACCCCCACGCCAAAATTTTTTAATCCTTGTAATACGATGCATTCATTACCACATAACCATTAAGTAAGCTATCGATTACAGCACTATAGTAAAAGCTATCGATTAGAAGGTTAAAAGGGCTCTGTTATTTCATAGGTAACCTCAAAGTGTTTGGTTAAAGTATACATAAAAAAATACAAGCGTTTTGTCCGTGTGTTCTTTTTTTATAGAAGTAGCAAACGAATATGCAGTTCCCTTGAAGAGGTTACTTCTATCCGTGTCGACACTTATTTCTAGTGTGAAGCAATTCTTGTATTTCGGTGACAGGGTGTGGTTGCCGGCTCATTTATATTTGTACTACGAGGCGACCATCTTACTTCACGAAGGTAGCTACACATCTGTGTTAAATTTCAAATAGAACCCCTGTTCTACGAGCGGCAGTAATCACATATAATAAGGTAGAATGCATTCTTTATTATTTCTATATTATAGAAAAGGACTATTGAGTGGCATGTCTGCATTTTCAAAATATGTAGGTACGGCAACATAGCCGCTAGCAACATCTCGATTCTAATATAACAACTCTAACAATATATTTCGTATCTAACGAGCATATCTAAAGATTTAAAGCTATGAACAAAACGATTATTTTTTATTACGCAGTAGAAGCAAATTGATGATTCCGATTAGGCCCAAGGTAGTATTTTCAGCTATGATAAAAATTCTTGAGTATCTACTCCTAAATCTATTTATCTTGATGATATTTTTAAGATTTAATCAAATTTGCAACATTATATTTTGTAACGTATACCTAAAATGTTTATTACTGTCCATAATTACCTATCTATTTCATGTTTTATAAATTAGGTATTTAAAGAGTGCTATTATTAAAAGCTTTTAACTTGCAACGATTGTATGTAAGTATGTTTGGGTCAAATCTTGCAAGCTGAATTTAACCCACTTCTCAGTGTCCTATTGAACTGAAATATGGAACACGTATTAAGTTCTGATGACAATGCAATTATATGTAATCAATATTGTTTTAAAATTAATATTGTTTTAAAATTTAATTCTAAAATGGCCGCCGCAACAAAATGGCGGAATACATACTTTTGTGCAACCAAACCAATATGGGTATCAAGTGAAAGAGCTTAATTTGTAGAATTTAATACAGTACGGAAAAAACCTTGTTTTTAAAAATACTTTTATATTAATTTATTATTATTCGATTAACGCGATTGCGTCGTAGGAGTGTAATTTTA
>DWNE01005582.1:0-13845 GCA_018249875.1 Cecropterus toxeus | reverse complement strand
GAGACTATCACACCATGTGAGATGTCGCCAGCCGCGATGAGGAGACGTGGCGCGGCGCCCTGAGCGTGAGGCGGGCGGTGGCGGTCGCCACCAGCCCTCGATGATCGTTCGCTCCTCTGCTTCGGCGGAGGAGGGTGGGGCGTTGTCGCTGTCTGAGTGGCTTTTTTTATATATTATAATAATCCGTACACGAAGTCCTGGCTTTTAGATCGAGTTTGTACTATTGAAGCCTCCCCTCCCACTTCCACTTAGAAGTATTTTGTACAAAACTAGACTACTATACTAAAATTAAATGACCATAATGTGTTTGACGGGGCTAACGTTACAATATATTTTTTTGTAAAAACACCGATTTTTAGAAAATCGATTGTTTGGTTAAGACCGAAAATCAATTAATATAAACAATAAAATATTAAAAGTATTCATTACAGTAAACGGTTCCGATCCGATATTTGATTTTTTAAGGCCCGGTACCGGATGCGACCCCCTATTTGGGAAACGCTGCCCTACAGTATATGAAGAATGTTTATATTACTTTTATTAATAGCAACATAGATATAACATTTCTTAGAAGAATGCGCTTATTAATAACACTTGACATGATAAATATTAATAATGTAATAAATAATCGTAGTCTATGTGTTATAGATAGTTAAGTATTTATTAGTCAACTTTATACTCATTTGATGCATTTCTCATCGGAATGGATTTCTATAATTGTAACCTACAATACAAGTTTTATTAATTAAAAACAATAATTATAGTGGCTTCATTGATGGTTTTGTTTTGAAGAGACTCGTCTCCTCGACAATATCGGTCGGAAGCGAAAGCTCTATATTATTACCCGACCGCGTCAGAAGCGGGGTAATGTTTTTCGAGCGTATGCATGTATGTATATTTGTATGTATGTATGTAAATATGTATGTTTCTTTCTATGTTTGTCCATTTCTTTGGCACACGCTACAGCCTCAAAGGCTTGACGGATTGTGACGTGTGTATATCCTTAGAATCGTCTCAGTTTGCAAAGAGACATAGACTATATAATTTTTAAGAATGGCACCTGGAAATAGAAGGAAAAGGGGGGAGGGGCGAATTTTTTTACTATTACGACATTATGGGTGTCAAATGAAAGCTAGTGAATTTTGTGTGTCAATGGTACACAGACACACACAGAAGAAAGCCCTAATGTGAGGCTATGAGTGTAGAAAGCGATAATTTAGTTTAGTTTCTAAAATAAAAAACAAACCGAGCTACTCCTTAAAACAATGAACTGTGAAGGACATCAATCGTTATTAAGTCCTATTTAATATTTTAATAATGTTATTTTTTCTTAGTTAACTAAGCGCATGCCTACGCGCCCATCCCGTCACGCTATCTGTCACGCCCCGTGTCACCTGTCACTACGATTGTCACGGCGTGACGGCCAATCTCACTCAATTAGCGTACCAAGTTCAGAACTGGCTGATGACTCTATCATTTGATATCATCTTAGGCCTCGCGCATATGTACAACGCTTAGTCGACAACTGTTTTGTTGTACGTTAAAATATGGTAAGGTTTTAAAGGAAAACTTGAGCATAAACGTAAACGTTAATGTAAACGTAAACGTGGACGTAAACGTAAACATAAACCCTTTCCACACTCATAGCCCCACAATAGGATTTTCTCGTGTCATGGTCGCCATGGACACACAAAACGAATACACAAATACCCAGACCCTGAACAGAAATTTAAACTTATCATTGACGTTTCTGTCTGGCCGGGGATCGAACCCGGGACCTACTGCGTGTCAGACCGGTATGGTGACCGCTCCGCCACGTCGTCAAGGTGGTAGAACTCTTTGTGGTTCGATTTTGGATGCACCACAGCCACACCTATTATAACCTGGCTTATAATAGCAGCAGTATGGTAAGAGTATGCTAACATACTTATCCGTGGCGTTCCAACTTGGTCCTCCGGAGTAGCAACCCATCCATGGCTAACATGGTAAAACAGATCATAAGATCTGTTTTATGTTAAACTGTGGTTGATTACAAATGTCCATGGACGGCAGTGGCCACTAACCATCAGATGGACGGCATGCTCGTTTACTACTTTAATATTATAAAACAGAACTAACAAGAAAATATTAACTTAAAAAATCACAAAACCCCATCGGTAGCGTTTTGATAAACAGTTGTACAACTAAAGTTCACTGTGTATGGAGAGTAAACAAACGATCCGCGACTATTCAGACGACCGCTCAATAGACGAAACTGGTAAACTAGTACATTAATCTATACTATCTATAGCCACAGGATTGATTGTATGCGCATTAACGACTAAACTGTTCGATCGGCGTAAATAGTACAAGCAGACAACTCGGTCAAACTATTCGATCGGCATAACACTGTATGCGGTAGACCTTACTTATAATGAAGATAAAATTCACTGAGCTTCTAGTTTGTAGAATGATTTGATTGTGTAGGTAGCAACTAGTAACATCGTTAAAACATTAAAAAAAAAACCCGACTGGTTAAAACGAAACTTTTGCTCATAATGATATATTTAATTTAATGCTTATATCCGTCTTTGTCAAAATAGTCATGTAAAAGTATTATAATGTAGATACATTATAATACTTTTACATGACATATATTTTCAGATTGGTCAATTTTCTAGCATTTAATTGATACCTATATGGTTGTGAAAGTAAAAAAATCGTCACTCCCCCTTCCTTTTTCTTTTATTTCCAGGGGGCATTTTTTAGGGTTCCGTAGCCAAATGGCAAAAATCGGAATCCTTATAGATTCGTCATGTCTGTCTGTCCGTATGTCCGTATGTCACAGCCATTTTACTCGGAAACTATTAAGACTACAGAATTGAAATTTGGTAGGTAAGTGTATTCTATTAACGGCTTTCCGAATTATGTACAAAAATAAAAAATATATTAAATTTAGGAGGGCTCCCCATACATGGAACTGAAACTCATTTTTTTTTCATCTTACACACGCGTGCGGTAGTCTATAAAAAGGTCTTCAAAAATGACATTGAGATTTCTAAAACCATTTTTTGTCAAAGTCGATTGTTTGAGAGATAAGCCCTTTCAAAGCCTTAAAATGAGTGTCCCCCCCTGTAACTTTTGAACTAAGAGAGTGAAAAATCTGGATAAAACATATGTTGTAGATGTCAAGAAAAACTTACAACGAAAATTGGTTCGAGCAAGATACGGTTGGCAGTTTTTGAAATATAGCACTTTTTCTAAAACCGCATAACATAACTTTGTAATTTATACAAACACTATAAAAAACAAACTTATGTTAGGGATAGCGAGTCCGACTCGCACATGGCCAATTTATTTAAAACAAGCTGAACCCGCGGTTTCACCCGCGTTTAAAAGAAATATAATGTGTTAAACACCTGACGATACTAGGAGTCGTTGGTCAAAAGGGACCGGTCGAAAAAGGGACCGCGGTCCCTTTTTACTCATTAATTTAATTTAATATTTTTCTTTGGTCAAATGGGACCGCTTGTAAGTATAAACAGAAATTCTATTGTTCGCTGCAAAATTTTGTACAGTCTGCAGGAAAACAACTTAAAAATTTAAAATAAAACAGAATATTGTTGAATACAAAGAAGAATATTAATAAAATATAAACATATGTTTATTTATAGTATTTTATTTACAGTATTTTATTTACAGTATATATCAGTATTTGTTTTAAAAAATCACAAAATGGAATAATTATTAAGAACCACATCAAAATTACAGTTTTACTTTTTTTTTATTAAGTTAACAATACTCTAGAATCAACAAAAATCTGATCAAAATATCATATATTTTTTTAAGTTTTTTACGTCCAATAATAAATAATTAATAAATCATATCTATACACAACAATTGTAGAAATCACAGGTAGTCTAAGTCTAATACACCTAAGCAATCTAAATACATATTAAAAAAATGAAATAGTTTTTTTTTATTTTCGACAAATATTACATTTTTACAATGATTGGGATCTCACCCTTTAAATTTTGAGAAAAACTTGTATTAGGCAAATCCCCTCTTGCCTGTGTGTGTGTCCATGTCATTGTAAAGTATAGTATATGTTTGATGTAATATACTACAATAATATATACATATGATATGTATAAGTATATACACACATACATACATATATAGATACATATACACACATATACACATATATAAAACATATAACTTAAAGGTGAGTGACTGACTGACATAGTGATATATCAACGCACAGCCCAAAACACTGAGCGAAATCGGGCTGAAATTTGGCATGCAGTTAAATAGGTATATTTCTATAGTAGCAATATTGAAACACCAATTAATTGTTTATTTATTGAGGAAGGCTATAGACTATATAAAATCACTTTTTTTTTGGTTTTTTGCTTTTGAAGTAGCGAGTGAAACCACGAGAAATAGCTAGTATATAAAGTTACCTATAAAATTATTGACAAGAAAATTGCTAGGTCAAACAGTAAAACTTATCAGTAAAGATACAGTCCCAGTAGGTAATATATAATTAATTTCATTATTTATAAACCAACTGCCCCTGTTTACACATATTTCTTCGACTTTACTGTTATATAATTTAGAGATATCACGCCACATTGATTTCATATAATAGGTATAAATCATATTTAAAGATAGCATATCTTTACAAATAATATTTGAGGTCAAAAGTCTTAACAAAATGATGCCGTTTTGGGTGTATCTCAAGGGATTATCTTTGGTCCACTAAAACTGAATATTTACATAATTTTATTACAAAGTATTTATCAATATTCAATTACAATGATTCTCTTGTAGAATTATAGATCATACTTATATATAGATAGCGATTACTTCATGTATAGCAGATTAAGTCCACCATAGAATTATTACAGAAGGATCGGATTGTAACACTTAAAAATTTCGTGCAGTACACGAATTTTTGCCTGAACAAGATTATATCGTGCCGTTGTTGAGGATTAGAAATTTAACAACTGGAATATAATCTTTATTAAGATGTCTTGTTTGCCCATAACACAAATCTACATAATATAAAAATAAAATTCGATTAAAAACTATATTAATAAGAGACACATCTCATCACATTTATTCTATAGTATTTACTATATTAGACATATATTACATTTACACTTTTAATTTCATCTTCAACTTTAACAAAAAGAGTAACAGAGATAACGAGACCACATTGATCATCCCTTGAATTGATTAATTAGCCACATATAGCTCATTAATAATAACTATTGTTATTGAGCTATTCATTATTGATCACGATTATAAATGCGTTGTTGAATTAAGTTATGACTTACCTTTAGCTTTAGTAATAACCGGAATAACTAACCTGTGTATTACATTATCAAATAAAAACAATCATCGAAATAAAAAAATGGCACGTACTAACCTAACCCAACCAAACCTAACCTAACGTGAGTATTACATTATCATACAAAAAAATCACCAAAATTAAAAGAAAAATTGCGCTTACTAACCTAACCAATTTTTAACTAATCTAAGTACTAACCTAACCTAACCTAACCTCACTTTACCTAACCTGAGTTTTACACTACCAAACAAAAAAACGCCGAAAAAAAATTAAAATGGCACCTACTGCTAATCCAGGTAGAATCGTCGACAGAAGGTATGTACTATACTAATTATAAATAACAAAGTGTAAAGCTCAACGTTAAACGGGAGACTGGCGGGCACAGATACCGTGATCTTGATAAGTCTGGATTCATCAAAAATAACACCGCAGTGATACTCAAGCGAGGGTCGCTTGGGACTGATAACATATGGCTGCATGTTCATGAATCGTTGATGTCTACATTTATAATTTTGTTACTATAGTTCGTTGCGTATGGCGGTTTCATTGGCAGAAGTTAAAAATGACATAAAATTAACTATTGGTGTCAAAAACTATATAATATAGAATATATGTGCGCATAATTATCCAATTTTGAACAACATTCAAATTAAATGTGAAAGAGGATTTGGCCCCTAAAATAATTATATTATCCAACTAAATATAATTTACAAAAGCTCCTTTAAACGTTCTTAAAAATATTGTAACAAAAAACCCCACTGCTTAAAATGTTTTTTTTTTTCATAATGAAATATTCCATATAACGCTTTCTTTATATGAACATTCGTCAAAATAGTCAAGTAAAAGTATTTATTATAATGTTATTTTATAGTCTATTTACTAGCCCTCAATCGATACCCATATTGTCGTGATAATAAAAAAATATCCCTCATCCTCTTTTCCCCTATTTGCAGGGCCTTTTTTTAAATTATATAGCCAGCACTCTGCAAACTGAGACGATTCCAATGATATGTCACAGTCCGTTAAGCCGTGTGGATTGTAGTGCGTGCATACATAAAAACAAACATACATACGCTCTAACTTTCTTCACTCAAATTTCTTCCCTTCCTTTTGACGTATTCGGTTAAATACTACTGAATTTATTTGACAAAGCTATAAATTTTTGGGAGGCATATAATCTATGGATGTAGATGTTGGCATAATACTAGTTAGTGAAATATCGGCTAAATCTCCATATTTGCTCGACAAATTGGAACGTATTTGGGCATTTTAATGAGAACGCAGGAATACCTCTGTTTTGCAAATCAGCTCTGTTTATTCTCATCACTGAATGTTTCTGGTATCAAATATTTGAATTAGATAATCATCTCATAATTATAGAGTTAAATTATATTTGCTAATGTTTATAAGCAACCGAAGTTCCGAAGCGTAACTTCCGTAACCTGATATATTTTCGAAGTTGAGCTTCTTAAAGCGCATAGAAAAATTAGGAGCGTGAAAATTTGGCTTCTGTGTGCTTACCGTCACACATAAATGATTCAATAACCTTTCATCCCTACTACAATACATACTTGAATGAAATTTAAAACATTAAAGATACAAAAAGCTTTAAAAAATCTATACACATATATAAAAGGCAATTCCGACTCACTGACTTATATATCAACGCGCAGCCGAAACTACTGAACTTAGACCCTTGAAGTTTGGTACAGGGGTTCCTTTTATAGTGTAAGTAAGCGATAAGAAAGAAATTTTATAAATTCAATCCCTAAGGGTTTAAATAGGGGTTAAAAGTTGATACGAAAGTCCGCTAATTTTGTAGCAAACACTATAAAACTTAGTATCTGGCTTTATGGGTTGAAATAATGAAAAAATTAGATATTTCACCATTTTTTTGAAAATCAACCCCTAAGAATGTAAAGTAGGTGTAAAAAGTTTACGTATGTTGGTACACTATTATTTTAATGTCCAACGAAGTTAGCACGAGTCTGCTAGTACGGTATACTTACGATTTAGACAATAAATTAATTATCTTATCCGGTACTACGTTTTTCCTAAATTTGTGTCTAAGCAGTATATTTGTTAATCCAGACGATAAACTATGAGTATACGATAATTCAAACTCAATCAATAGGTTATGTGTGATAGAGTTATAACCATCCATCTTACTATCCATCCGTCTTACAAACGATCATTTATATATTTTAAAAACTTTTATTTAAGTCGCAATATTTGTTTGTAAGTATGTCACGAGAATAAATCCTTAATTAATGACCTAGATCTGAATAAACCTAATCTGGATAATCTCCCGACAAGCTTTGAACTGATATAAAATTGTTCATAAGAATAAAATAATGGGTTAAAGAACTTTAATTTTTTTTCTTCTTAGTTCATATTCCTCATAGTTCATAGTATTAGTAAGATTTTGCACTTGGTTATATTTAAAGTCATACGAAAATTATAAAACTTGAAACTGAGAAACAGGAAACATCTCCTTATTGGATTTGAATCCACCTGTCTCCAAAACTTATCTCACGTATGCAATTTATATACATGAAGACGCCCGCATTTGTCGAAACGATGTGCAAACATGTCCAATTTCTGGATAAACAGACGGATATTACAATGTAGGTAAATGCATTGTGACACGTGTGATATACTAGTAACATCGTTAAAAACATCAAAACAAAAAACCCGACTGCTTAAAACTATTTGTGTTCATAATGACAATATATATTTATTTTTACCTTTTTTATGAGTTTTTATTATAATAGTATCTATAAGTGAAAGAATAACAATGTATATTCTTAGATTGATCTACTTACTAGTTTTCATTTGATACCCATATTGTCATAATAGTAAAAAAGTAGTCCCTCCCCCTCTATTTCCTTTATATCCAGGTGCCATATTTTAAAAATACCATAGCCTATGTTACTATGCAAACTGAGACAATTCTAATAAAATGTCATACGTCATAATCCGTCAAGCCGTTTGGGCTGTAGCGCGTGCCAAAGAAATGGACTTACATACAAACATACATATACTCGAAAAACATTACCCTCCTTCTGACGTAGTCAGATAAAAATATAATCAATTTAGAAATTTACCTTCTTTAGGTGCATAAGAGAAAAAATGTTAAAATTAGAACATGCCATTATATGAGATACACAGCTTTAAATATGTTTTTTTTTATGATTGAAATGAAAATGGACCATATAGTACCGGACCGGATAGAAAGTGGCCACAGCCGCCCATGGACATCTCTAATTATCCGCACGTAGAATTACAGTTCTGTTTAAAGTCGGCCACAGTTACGGTGCTACGTTTACGAAGTAATTGTCGTTATATGGAGTTAAAGATCATGTCGTTTCTATTAAATGAAAAAAGAACCTGTTCATTCATAATACCGTAATATGTGAAACAATGTATTTAATTTCATTGATTTTTATAATGAAAAATATCTAATCCGTAACAACAAATAAATATATATAGTTTTCAAAATTGTTTTTTTTTTTTGCTGGAGCTACTACAAGTTTGACGTCACGTCGACCGCTGCAAACTTAGCGCGAACGGGTAGTACTTATTACTTCTTTCCAAACCATATGCTCATATGAAAAAATACCCATTTGCTCGTGCGACGTTTACCACCCCTGACAGTGATAACCCCTGAACCGATATAACCCATAGGCGCTTAAGATGTACAGCGCACCCAACAGTTAACATAATTGAAAATACGAAAACGACTCTTAACAACGCTACATAGAGGCTATTATCCGTTAACAACAATAAAGGGTGATGTGTTTACATGTAGAGGGTACAGACATTGATAATTCACGTATGTATGTGTTTTTTTATCAGTCAGATAAGTGTGTTTGTCTCGGTGGAGATTTATAGGCGCGTTATGAATGCAATAATTGCTTGTACTTTGTAATCTCCTTTAATACACCCCGGACATTGCCGCCAATAATAATAAATATCTTTTTGAAGTGAAATTTTAGAATCCTTGTGATTTGAAACATGATAAAACGAAAATCGTTACGAAAGTCGGCGCTACAAGCAATAGGCTGGTGGTGGTAGAACTAGTGAAGTTCAACAGGGAAGGTACCACCGCCACACCCATTTCTAACGTGAAATAGTTTTTGCGTTTCGTTGGAAAGGTGTGGTTGCCGGTTCGCTTACATATCTGACCATCTTAGTTCTCGGACTGGCAACGCATCTGTCGAATTCAGATAAATCCCCTGTTCTACATGAAGTTGCTGTCAGATGTCCATGAGCTTGAGAGCGGCAGTAAACACTTACCAACAGATAAACTGCATGCTTGTTTGCTATGTCTGATAAAAAGGAATGAAAATCGTCAATCTCAATTTCCTCGATTTCGATTTCCTTCGAATTCAGATCTATTCCAAAATTGATCGTTGATCCGTTATCTCACTGGAATTCAGTCTATTCCTGGTACTGTTGACACTAGTTCTATTTGTAAACAGAGCACTAGCCCACTCAGTTCTCACGATTGCATATCTGATGGATTCAGTTTATTCAAGTATATTATGTTAAAAATGGCCAAGTTCGAGACGGACTTGCGCACGAAGGATTCCGTTCCTTTATCTATAAAATCATCGTCGTCGTCAACCCATTATTGTCCCACTGCTGGGCACGGGTCCTCTCTCAGATTAAGAGAGTACTAGGCCATAGTCCACCGCACTGGCCAAATGCGAATTGGTGGACATCTAAAAAATACGAAAAAAACAACTTGACAGATGTATGACATATTATTACATAAAACCGATCAGTTTGCCGAATAGTCTACATACCTAATTATGACAAATGGCGTCTGTAAATAGTAATAAAAGGGGATAAAGTTATCTGAGATTAGCTACACATACGTTACTACTGGTGAGGACTAATTTGGAATGCCTTGGAGATGTATATTCTTACCCCACTCTACAGACCAGAGACACAGACACTCTACAGACCAGAGACACATAACACTGTTGTTATTAAGTAGAAATTGGTGCAGAGAAGATTGTGCTTTCGCAGTCAAACCGCTAAAAAAGGCGTTAGCCTTTAAAAGTCTGGGAAGTTTCAATACCTGAAAGAGAAAGAGACTACTCGCAAATATTCAGCTTTTTGCTGAGAATACCTATTAAGATCTAACATGACGAGATGACGTCACTACATCAATAACACAGATCACGCATAAATATAGGAACTATCTCACAAACAACCGTATTTTGACCTTATCTTACCGGAACCCAGAGTATAATCCGATCAGTTCAGTGAAGCATGATGAGAAGAGACGTAGGGCGGTTCCACATTAGACAATTTAGGTCGGAATACTGACGTGCGACCGCAGCATGATTGTCGTACTGCACGTTATTATATAGCAATAGTAAAGAATATAATCCACCTGATGATAATGCCGCTTACAGTCGTAATTACCCCAAATAAAATTGGGGAATTGCCTCAAGTTGGCCACAGGTCCGTTGCTACACCTGAACGAGTGAACGAACTGTTGGAATGCCTCTGATATGTATGTTCTTGTTTATATTCTGGCTTAAAGGGTGGCCACCCATTAAACTAGAATAAAGCGCAGTGCTACATTGCTATTATTAGGCAGAAATATGTGTTACGATAGAGTCAAACCACGAAAAATTATACTCGTATGTGCGACGTGCGACGAGCAGCGACAGCAAGTTCTCAAGAGTCGATGTTAGGCGATTACGTATCGACATTTATACATTTACTACGACTCATTAGCTATTTTAACGGAGCTACAGACAAATACATAGGCTAGATGCCTACCACTACCACTGAATCTATATCACTGCTAATAATGAGAACTTGATTGCTTAACAATTTGTTGCTACAAACAATTGCCTCATCGCTCTTAGTATGAGTTTTATTACGGTTCCATAAAACGACATATATACATGTAGATAATGTACATTATCTACCAATGTACTACTCCTACTACTAAAGGTACAGTTTACCTGTTATTTTGCGTCGGGGTCGCTTCGCCGTCGCCCGTGTGCCCGCGGCCTTATGTTTATATGAAAGTAATGAATGAAAGTTGCGTAACTAACGTCCATTGATATCGTGTTTGTGGGTGCTAATTGGATATTGACCGGATGATGGCGACTGTCTTGTTGATAATTATAATTGTTTGCAAATCGTTAGACATTATCAGCTATAGCTCAGTGATTTAAGAATTAGGACTCACAATCTGGGGGACTGAGCTTCGATTTCCAGACACGCAATTTGAATTTTTCAAACTTATAATAGTCACTTTACTTATTACTCTTTAGAGTATACGCTATACTATACGCTTTAGAGTTACTTACAATTTCTCAAAGTTTAGTAAACTCGTAATTTGCACTTGGCCAGTTAACTTTGTCGCTTAAACCACTCGTATGCTTAAAGGAGCCAGGGGGAAGTATTGGATTGATAACGATACATGTCTATACTTTTGAGTCTATCAATACTGCCATCATATTAAATAAATAACGCACAGACATAATAAACATCTACCAATTAGCACTTGACCATCGCAGCGGACTACGGCCTGAAATTCTTTCAATCTGAGAGGAGACCCGTGCCCAGCTGTGGGACAATAATGGGTTGACGAGTAACGTAACTATTAAAATCGTTAATAACATTAAAACAAAAACCCCGACTGCTTATAACAAAATTTTTGTTCATAATGAATATTAAATTGACGCATATATGTGTTTTTGTCAAAACAGTCAAATAAAAGTATTTTCGATTAGTCTATTTCATTTGACTCCCATATTGTCGTAATAGTAAAAAAATTCGTCCCTGCCTCCCCCCTTTTTTTCATCTATTTCCAAGCGCCCATTTTTAAGAATTATATAGCCTATGTCGCTCTGTAGACTGAAACGATTCTAATGATATGTCATACGTAACAATCCGTCAAGACTTGCTGACACAACACTTGCTGACAACAATTTTACTGACTCATTGCTACACGGGTCACAGGATCATACCTGTGTTCCGGGATTAGTACAGGGCTGTGGTATCCGCTGCTTGTCGTAGGAGGTGACTAGAAATAATGTTTGTTTAAAAACAGTGAATTTTTTAAAACGTATGTACGTATATATGTATGTAGGTATGTTTGTTTGTATGTATGTCTATTTCTTTGGCACGCGCTACAGCCCAAACGGCTCAAATATTTTTATCGATATCAATAGTTAAATGACTCCACACGTGTAGGTTCTCTTGCGATAGGATTTAAATAAGATTTCTTATTTTATTTATTTGCTTATATTGCGCTCCGTCTGTATATTTTCAACGTTCCAAGACGCCTCCAGTAATCGCCTCCACCCTGAACATTACCGGGCAGTAATTTTCGCTATCTCAGCGACAGGCGTCGTTATGATCGAAACTGTTTCAGCTTTCATGTGGTTTTACGAACACATGTATGTTTAAATAAAGCAGTAAAGTCTAGGGATTTACACCCAATCCCTAAAAATAAATTAATTAAAAAAAGACGCTTTCTACACTCATAGCCCCACTCTATGCTTTTCTCCTGTGTCGTGGGTGCCATGGACACGCAAAGACGACTACACAAACACCCAGACCCAGAACATAAAGCTAAACTCATCATTCATATTTCTGTCTGGCCGGGAATCGAACCCGGGACCTACTGCGCGTCAGACCGGTATGGTGACCGTTCGGCCACGCGGGTCGTCAATTACACCGAATGGCTAAAACTCGGTTTAATGTGAGGATGTCTGTGTGTTTAATACTCATTCACGTTAAAACGTCAAACGTGCTTGTCGGGTTTTGCTGTTTGGCACACTGAAAGAGCTGGATTAACACGTAAAACGGGATAAGTTAGTAAGTAATAAAGCTAATGTCTAATTTCTGCCTGCCTATTTGTCTTATTGTTTGAAATCGTGTCAAAGCTAAAGTACTGAGTTTAACTTAAAGGATTGAATATGTAGTTATAGTTTATATCTCTAAGTAATATCAAGTCTCTTTCATTAAATCCATCTACTGTATCAAAAAGTTTCTAAATTTTTGATCCATTTTTTAAAACGCGCTTGAAAGTGTAGTCTACATCTAGTACAGTTTTAAAGCAAGGACTAACTAAGTATTCTTAGATAAGATAGTGTTTTAAAAGCAAGTTTTACATCATCAGCCCATTATTGTCCCTCTGCCGAGCACAGGTCTCCTCAATATGATAGTTTTTGTTCACGGTCCACCAACCTAGACAACTACGAAGTGTTAGACTTCACACCTTTGAAAACCTCTTTAGAGAACTCTTAGTTGTTCAGGTTTCCTCACAATGTTTGCGTTTCAATGTAAAGCTGAGATAATTAATTTTTAATGTGTAGAGCAACCTGTTGAATCTTGAACAGAGCTGTATCTAGGAGATTCATACTTGCTTTTTAAATATTGCCTCCTTTTTAATAATAATAATCTTTATTTGCTAAATAAGGTACAATATGATGTTACATTGATACATTAAATGTCCTCCTATTTCA
>DWNE01005581.1:0-13849 GCA_018249875.1 Cecropterus toxeus | reverse complement strand
CCTGTCTCTAGTCAAATGTTTTCGTAGATAAAATAAAGACATTATAGATATAATAAAGCCAAATAGGGCTCAGTTGTACGGTGATGAAGAGATGTATCCTCCTACGAGTTTTAAAATGTGTCATTTAAAATAATGACACATTTTAAGTCCCTAATCCACAGATGTGATGTTGTCGTATTTGGAGCTGAAATATCCTGTTTATTTTAAAATAATATAAGATATGTACCAAATATGTTTTAAAAAAATAATAACACTGAATAGATACACTTAACGTAATTAACGTTTTTTAGGCGGATAATTATGTAAAGTTATATTTATCTACATCAACATGTTACTTTTGTTACATTTAAGTTTGTTTCAATATTTATGTCTGCTTATTATGTTGTAATATCTTTTAGTCTTAGTTTTTGAGGTCCCATCCAATAGTTGTAGCTAGGTATAGTCTAATCCCATTAGCGTGACAATGGACTTATCCTTTTAAGTAATTGTTGCTTATTGATTTGAGAAGCTTATCCTTATAAGTCATACATCCATAAGCCTCTTTAGGTTAAACACAAGCTTCCATCTCCGCCTCTAATGGAGGTTCATGCCAAAAGTTACCATGCCAGTCGTGTTGGTGACCGTAGTGGGGTATTGATGCTGCACGATAAGATTCTGACTCTACTCTGCTCTTTATCTAGATTTTTCCCTTCGTCGTCTGCTACGATATTCATGGGAACAGAGGTTTAGGTTACGATACAACGAACACAGCTTTTATTTAAGATGACGGGCGGCAAGAGTGGAAGCTCAAACCATCCAGCTAAGCGATCCCGGGAAGGACGGCGGCATGTGTGGTCACATGCCGTCGTAAAGAACAGAAGGCACGGTGAGCGTAAGTGCTCACCGAAAGGGGCATCGCGCTTGGAGGGCTCCAGTTGCATTTCGTTGGACATCCCGGAATCCTGCACATAGCGCTGAGGACGGCCAGGGAGGGCGGAGGGGGGAGGGCGTTTTGGTGCGGTAAAAATCCCACATAATTCGGCGTTGCTGCCACCGCATCGGATACCTTTTGAAGGTTTCCCCCTCGAGAAGAAAAAAAAACGGCTTGTAAGTCTTACGATGTTTTTCTTCATCCCTCTATTGAAATACCGAGATCCAATCATTATACACATTACTATTACAGCTTAACCTAGGTAATATTAGATTATGTACTTACCCGATATTGCTAAGGCTGGTGTTGCTAGCCGACAGCGAGTCGGTCTTGCCCTGCGCCATGGCTGCCAACTGACGGTCCAGCAAGTTGTTCTTCTCTAACAGTTGGCTCCATTGACGGACGGCCGCCTTAGAAGACGACAGCTCTTGGCGAAGCTGCCTTTCGTCCAGCGAGTTGAGACCGCTTCGTAGTGAACTGTCCAGTCTGTGCAAATTGAAATATTGTTTTACTTAGATATATGCTGGTTTATGTCTTTTTGTCAACAGGCATGACCATGACTGTCCTAATAGCTTGTTGGTAAGCTATATAAATAAATAAAAATAGAATTTAAATGTGTTGATATTGTTTTAAAATGCTTTCATATCAAAGTAACTATTGTTATGAATTGACATCAAAGCGTAAAAATATTGTTTATGTAGAAAAAATAAAATAGGAATAAAGTAGGACAAAAAAATAGGCAGTTTACCATAAAATATTGTAAAACATTTTACAGGCACTGTTTTTATAGAGATTTCTTATAGGCGCCGTATGTTCAGTTTGCAATACTTTCAGCGCGCTTAGAAAATAAAATTCGCAAAAAGTCTGATTCGCAAATAGTAAAAATTGCAAAATGTCCAGTTGTGTGACATATTCGACATTCTTATTTTTGTTAGAAAATAAATCTAAAAGAATATTCATTCATGTGTTACGTAAACATGAATGAATATTTTTTTACGAGGCTTAGCCGTCAACAAAATCTCTTTTGAGTATAAATATGTTTCTTTTTTCTGAGTTAATCCCGATAGCCTCACCATTTCAGAGGGCTTGAGTACACGATGAGATAAACATAGGTACTTATAAAAGATAAATGTTTTAAAGTGATATTGTGATACGCTTTTTGGTTTCATATATTCTAAATCAATATAAATTGCACTTGCACTTGCACGTTGCAAGTGATGAGATTAAATAAAGAAGTATGCGATTTCTCTGCATAGTAATGATAGGTCTATCTTAAGTAATTAATATTAGTATATCTTAAGTAGTTAATGTTTAGTTGACTTTAATAATTTCATAATTTTTAGTGCGTGTTTTCAATTAAATTTAACATCGACAAAAATGTTTTTATTGCACTATAATAGGATAATTAATTAAATTAAATCCTTCGAATCTTTTAAAATTACGCGACTTTTTTCTTATACGATCTCCGTTAAATTAACACTACATATTTGAGATAACTTATATTGATTTCGAGATAGTATTCACTTCCACTTATTAACTGCCTAAATACCAGTTACGTGATGTTTGCTTAAACATAACTAATCTTTCTTATCTGATCAAACAAGATGTTCAAATCCTACGTTTCATTAAGTTTTATGGATCAATCTTTAATTTATTGTTATTAAATTACTTACTTTTACTTTATTTACTATTTAATTTCAATTTAATGGGCGAAATCCTCCTGGGTTTTTTTAGTTAAAATTCTAATTTAAAATAGTTTCACAACGGCCCGCCGATGCGTACTGCGATTTTAACTATGCGATATCGCTTTTACTGCAAGTGTGTCAAGGTACTATAATCCTATAATAGCTGTTCTAAAAACACACTTTCCAGAAATAAATATTGACAATAGATACCAACAATGCACATGTATTAAATAATTATTTTATATAAAATTTGTTCTCATTTAAAAAAATTAAAGGGGTCATCCATAAATTACGTCACGTGACAAGGGGAAGGGAGGGGATTCAATGAAATGTGACATGGTGTGACAACTGGGTGGGGAGGGTTCCTTTGTGACGTAACATTTAAGTTAATGATATCTATGTGAAAAATGTGCTAAATGTGACATTACACTAAGAAGGAGTCCCACAAATGTGACTAGCCGTGACAAGGACGGAAGAGGGGACAAAAGTCGGGAAATTTCTATGACGTATTTCTAGCGTGGAGGAGTTAATACGTATAGTTAGAATGATGAGGATGCAGGCTATCTTAAATAGCATCTTGGTCCGCTGGAGTGGCATTTGAAATTAACTATAGGTAGAACCTTTGTGCTATGTGGAGTTGGTTCCAGATGTCCATGGGCGGCTGTGACTAGACACCATTAATCGGCACGCTCATTGGTTACTTTAACTTTATAAAAACTATCTTATGTTTTAGTTGTTTTATTTAATACTTTGGTATGTACTAAGTGTTTGTTTGTTGACTGTAATCTTTGTTGACGTTGACCTGTAACTTGACACTATTTTATTGTTAATGTCTTCATATTAGGTACATTAATGTTTCTCAGTGTATAAAAACTAAATTCATTTATTTATAGACCGCGGGACGGAACCCTTCTTGCACGAGTCCGACTCGCACTTGGCCGCTTTTTATAAGTTGAGACAGACATATGTAAGTGTGTCGTTAGTCCCTTCGGAGTTAAATCACGAAGCGTTATTTCCTATGACAAAATGTAATAAATAATAACCTTTCTATATAATCGTCGACGCTTTGCAGACTGGTGATGGACTGCGCTAGGTCGTTGTCCATCATGAGGTCATCGGAGGCGAGACTGGACAGCGTGTCTAATGACGGTGTGCGCTCGGCGGCTGGGTTGCGAGAACCGTTTACTGGGAACAATACTTGGTATATAAATAGGGTTGCCATCCGTACTTTATAATAATGTATAATACTTTACTTGAAGTATTTTTACTTTACGAGAAAACGAACTTTTCTTTTGAATTTGCTGAAAAATTAGGTGGTAACTCTATATATGAACAAATATTATATTTTGTTGAGCAGTATCTAAATTTTTAGTAAATAGAACTGGTAAGTTCTACTACTTTTCAACCGGTCTCTCGAACCTATCAGTGAATGCGCAGTTCCTCATTTTGTTACATTTCTTTATATGTACATTTATCAAAGTATTTATAATTTACTTTTTCAATGTACCAAATTATTATATGTTTTCTGATAAGTCCAATTATCCTGATTACTTATCAGCTATTTCCAGAAATCACAATTAGAGATAAAAATGTAATACGTGATGCTATACGTTACAAGTTTTAGAAAATACTTTACTTGCCTTACGGCTTACTTAAAGAAATAAAAATGTAGCTTACGTTTTCTACTTCTTTGTGCGAGTGGACTGGAAGTTATAAGTTCCCTTGACCTCCTTAACTGTTTTCCTCCATCCGAATCCGCCCTTTTCAGTGAAGGACTACCATGCGTATTTTCTGCAACAACGACAAAATAAAGGTTTCGGTCATAAACCTCAATTTTATACTCGAAGAACAAACTTTAAGAAGATGTATTTTTTTTTTGTTTTTTATTTTGTTTGCATTGTTAAAGACGGTATTTTCGCCTAGCAAAAGTTCTAAAACAGAGTTGATTCATCCATCCATTATACCTAAAGATTGCTACGTTCTCGAGCCTAAAACTTATTTAGAAAGGATAGTTTCATGACGACCGTTTTGAACCGGAAATATTGTAGGAAAACATTATTGCACAAAAAAAATGTAGTTACAGCAGGCGGAAGTCACGAGTATCAATGTAATAAAGCGTTCATCAATACTCACTTCTAAAGAGCAGCGCCGGTTGATCAGCGATTTCATCATCGAAGAAGTCTCGGCCGTCGGACAGTGAAAGCGAGCCAGACGCGTGTGTGGGCGTGCCGGGCGACGGCGGGGTGACGTTCTTGCTGCCGTCCGCGCTCTCGCCGCTCGTGGTACCCTCACTGGTGGAAAAGAATATGTTTAGGTTTGCGACGGTTTAAGAGTACAGATTTTATGGATTTCATTATGCAGAAACACAAGAAACTTTATCTTCTAAGCTTCCAGAGAAAAGTTTTTACTTCTGATGATACAAATACAATAGGTAAGGTAGTAAAAAGAGAGCTGTTATAAGTTTAATATGTGGTTTTGAGTTTATGACAACGTAACATCTACACAAATGAACCGATTTAATTCTAGCTTTTTCTTTTTAAAATTGACTGGATCAAGAATATTCTTAGCCATGATAATTGGCTAACAAAATAATTATATTATCAAAGGATGATGATTTTAACTTTTGATGTGGTCCTTTGGAATAAAAAGTGACATTTACGAGTATAGTACAATTGTAGTAAATATGCACGATAATTAGCTCAACATATTGTAAGCTATATCGAGAATAAATTGGTGTGCCAAAAAATCACTCGCATTTACCTTCCTTCCTTGACAGGCTGTAATTCTTCCCCATCAATTCTGTCGACCTCCTCAGCAATTGGCTCCGGGGTTCTTGTCTTTGTGTTAGCAGTTTGATAGGCGCTGGATATAGATGGAGCATCTCTATCAACATGAAGTTCATTATTGGAGTCACTGGTACTTGTGGAAGATATGAGGCTGTCTGCTGGGGACGTTTCATCGTCTAATAGACTTTGGGTGGAGGTTTCCAGAGCTGACATGTCGAATTTAGACTCCTCTAGAGTTAAAGTCAGATTCTGGTGGTCTGCGCTTTGGTTTGTGCAAGTGCTTGTTGTACTGTAGTTCGAGCTCGTCATTGAACCTGAAATAACGGACGGAAAGTTAACATTGATTGCTGTACAAAAAGTTATATGTACACGATTCAGAGCTGGAGTCAGATAATACACCATAAAATATAAAAGGACGACGAATATTCGTATAACTGAGTATTTTTGCCAATAATGCTAAGTGTATTAGGGCGAAAAATAATTTACGATTATTTATATTGTTTAAATGTAGAGCTGCACAGTGATCTGCTCAGTAAATATATTAGTTATTTTCGATCCACTACTTAACCTCAGTATAAGTAGTTCTATTATAATTGTTGACATATTTTAAAACAATAGTTTCAAATTGCATGGGAGCGGGCAACAAAATATTGCGTATTTCAATATCGTACCAGATTAATTATCAGCTTATCTCATTATTAAGCCCATATATCAAATACTTCAGATCTATTAGATATAAGAGGTGATTTTAGATAAGTAAGCCAGCTTTCCGTCATGATGTCATATTTGGTTACCTGCGTATTGGCCTTGAAGAAATTACACATCTAATAATTTTATTCGAATGCATTATAATTATATTTTGGCAAAGGGATATCTTCTATCAAGCAAGGTGATCAGGACTGAGGAGCGGCCGTGCTCCGACAGTCTCTGTTCGGAATTTTTATATATGCAGGATCGACGTTGACTATTCTATCGTATAGGGACATCCTGTAATGTGAGATGTAGTCTAGATTATAAATGAATGACTATTTGTCATTATTTGCCGAAGTAACTTTTATGACGACCCGCGTGGCGGAGCGGGTCACCATGCCGGTCTGACGCGCAGTGTGTTCCGGGTTCGATCCCCGGCCGGACAGATATCTGAATGTTGAATTTAAATGTCTTTTCTGGGTCTTGGTGTTTGTGTTCGTCTTTGTGTATGTCCATGGTACCCACGACACACAAGAAAATTCTAGTATGGGGCTATGCGTGCTCGAGGAACGTCTCACCCATCATAGTCCCACGCAGAGAATCATGCTGACTCAAATTCAATGACGTTTTCATCAGCAGTGGATGGGGCACTGGCGGCTCGTCCATGATGACGATTGTCTTCGTAGGTATCTCCGCTTCAGGGATCTTCTCCATCTCCTTACACTCTACCTTGGACTTGTCGTCCTCACAACTCGACACGCTTAAAGCTAGTGATACATCGTCTTGAGATCTGTAAATAATATTTTGTATGGATTTTGAAAAGTTCTTTCAATGGTATTTTACTAGAAAAAGATATTTTATTTTTTTATTAATATGAAGTAGCAAACGAGCAAGCAGCCCACCTGATGGTAAGTGGTTACTGCCGTCCATGCACATTTGTAAGCAACCTCATATAGAACAGGGGTTCTATATGATGTCGACCACAGATGCGTTGCCACTTCCGAGGACTGATATGGTTGCCTCATCAAAACGGTGTGGTTGCCGGCTCATACAAATGAGCTGACAACCACAAAGTATCCAACATATTGTCGTATGTTGATGATTTTTAAATAAAGATGTAATCTTCTTGATGGTGATGGTCAATTCACTCAATCAACACTTTATCTCCGGTAACAAATCAGGTTGTCAAGTCTTAGTTTCGCTTACCTATTTGCCATAGCCTCGCCGGCAGCATGGCTTTGCCAAGCTCCACTGTTGCCGAAGTGACTCTCCTCGCTCTTACAAGATGGACTGGACTCCTTGCTGGAGCTCACTGTGGTTGGAGACGCTACGCCGCTTAGCGACTTTATAAATGATTTCTGAAAGAGTAATGAGATCTTTCTTGTTTAATATGCAAACGAAATAAAGCCCAAAGTATTCAGTTTAAAGATGTATATATGTATATGAAATACTTTTGATTATATACTTTGTGTTATCATAATATAATTATGATAAATTCTCTTGTATTATATAACTTACAACGAACGTAAGTTACGAAGTTCACTTTTAATATGTAACTTAGAATTGAAAGTTTATAAATAGTTGAGAGTGTAGCATATCTGTGATCTTGAGAAATTGTGATCAAAAGACGTTTTGCTTAATGCCTTAATAGACTACTAGGTGCTATGCTATCAATATTAATTAATTAATTTCGCTAAGTATGTTTCTAAAATAAATTTATTACGCATTTTATTACCTGCTTATTCAATATTTCAGGTTGTGCTCTATCCAAAACGAACTTCTCTTCATCTTTGTACTCAAGGTTTGTCTGGATCCTCGAGGGTCTGGTCCTGGTCCTGTACCGCTCGAGGGTAGACATTGGTGAGCTTTGTGAAGGCTCTGGTGCTGGGGGTTTGGGGGCAATGGGGGAAGGTGGGATATATGTGGGCTCGGGAGCTTCGTACTCGGGAGAGAGCTCCTCGTCGAAGGTGCTTGGAAGTTTTGGCAGAGGTATCACTGCGTGCCCGGTCACTACTGCTTCATCTGGAAATATCATATAATAGATTTTTATTACAAATATATTACAAAATATATAAATATTTTTAACTGACTTCGAAAAGGAGGTGGTTCTATGCACGACTGTATGTATTTTTTTAATTGTTTTAACCATAGTATAATAGAGTATTTTTTTAAGATGTTGCTTATTTCTTATCTTAAGAATGTTAAGTGGAATACCTTAAGATGTAGGTAGATGTTTTCATGTTGTTGCTTTCTAATCATGATATTGCAGAAGTAAGAATTCTGCCAGCAGATCAAGTATCGCCCTGATGATGTTTTTCTATTAAAGAAAAAAAATATTTCTAACATTCCCGTGCTGCTCACCCATAATATCCAAATCAGCAACCTGTAGCTCGCGCAAATGGAAGGTGTGTGCACCGCGCATCACCATCTCGAGGTTACGCGGGCGGCGACGCGAGCGTGGCGAGCCCTCACCTCCACCCGCGCCTTCACCGCCCGTCCACACGCCCGAATCGCTCGATACCGCAGAACCTGCACCTGTATAAACGAGAGTGTTAAAGACTGGAAATTAAGTTTGTAGATAGCGCCATGGATGAATCTGTTTGGCTAACGGGTTCAAACCTCTTCCCCTCTCAGATAAATATTACCTACTCCATCCAATAAGTCCATATGTGACCTTTTGCAAAATGCATTTGCAAAAGTCATCATCCGTTATTGCATATCCTAAATCTTCCTATCCATAATGGCAATAACTATATACCTTTCAATTTATTTCCTTGGTTTTGTGCTGTCAATTATCTACATAAAAAATAAACAACTAAATGTTCTACATATTTTATATTCTGTGTCGGTTGCAAGTGCAATACATCGTGTTATCGTGTTAATGTTCTTTAAAAAAATATCGCCTAAAATTTACAAGAGTTTTATCATCATTATTATTAGCCTGCATCAGTCCACTGCTGGACATAGGCCTCTCCCAAGGCGCGTCACTGAGCCCGATCTTCGGCTATCCTCATCCAGTTACTTCCGCCGCCCAACTTACGAGAGCTTAGTTAAAGCAATTAGTAAAGTTTACTTTAACCATAAATAGGAGATACGTACTCATAAGTATCATAATGTATCTAGGTGTAGAAGTTAAACATCCAAAACAGGAGTTCAAAAATCTTATAGCTATAGTACCACGCGATGAACTCTAATAAGTTCCAAATATCATTTAGGTACGAGAATGTCAAAATTACCAACCTGTATTTACAAGGCATTTATTTAATAACTTTTTTATACATTACATTACAGTTTTTCCGATTTCCTTATGAGAAAGTTGTAATGTATTTATAATGTGTCATGTAAGTTTATTGGAAAGAAGATTACTTACCTTCTCTCCATCCGTCCGAAGCTGTATTCTTCCTTGTGTTGTTAACAACCTGCCAACAAGAACACCGTTATGTATAACACTCTCACACCACTATAATTTCGATTAATAAATTTAAATATGAGCAAAAATAACCGTTAAACTACACTTTTTAATTTTGGGGTACTTTCAATGTCGCTGTAAAATTCGACGATCAAAGTAAAATTAAAAATAAACAAGTTGCAAAATGGTATAAAAATACGAAAATATTTTTGCACTTTCTTTTAGTAGTAATAAAAATAAAAAAACAATGATAGTAACCATGTTACGCTATCCGAAGTGCATATCACTAGTGACGGAAATAGCCGGGAACTCTACTCCACGATGACCGATGTCGAAATGTCCCGCAGTTCAAAGATGCTAATATTGCTAGTCAATGTTTATAAATAACCATTTAACAGTACACATAACAATATACTACGCAAGACCAAACTTAAGATAAATGCACGTGTTTTCGTGCATTCTCTGTTCACGTAATCTGGGGAAAAGTAAAAAACTATTCAAAAACGTGTTCAACGACGAAACCTATACGGTCAATTAATTTTATTGGGGGCATTATGTTACAAAACGACGGTTGTGAACACGAGTTGTTATTTAAGATTCATAAATTAATTTGTAATTCCGATAGAGGTTTTACTCCTACGCATCAACAAAAAACAAAAACGTAAAACATCAAGCGTAAATGTGATTATTGGCGTTGCGATTCTTGCCTTTATTTATTTTAGCGCCATCTGTATTTATTCCATTTATGTATTAAGAATCGAACAAAGTAAGCGGGCTGCGATGTTAGTTCGACTTAGTGCGGGGTAGTATTCGTAGATGGCGTTATTTTCTGCTATATATTTACATCCTGTCGCAATCTTGTCTTTTGCCAGGCGTCCCATGACGGCAATTTTTTTAGTTATATAATTGTCATTTTTTATGCGGTTGAAATAGCTGCTGGACTGCATGTCCATCTGATGGTTAGAAATCATTGCCGCTCATGGATTTATAGAACAAAAAATTAACATGAAATTGATCACTGATGTGTTCCTGAGGACTAAGCTGTGCGCCTTATTATATTGTGCTCCGTAAGTCAGCTGGTACCCATATCGAACCCTTCCAACGAATGCTAGAACTACTAGACCTTCATGTTATAAATAGGTTAGTTATAAGTTTAATATAATAAAATTATTTATTGTTTTTATAAATGTTTTTTTTTAATAAATAATTTTAAAAATATAAATTTTGTCTAGGTTTTGGTCTAGTCGGCAATTGGTTTTATACAATTTTACAATATAAACAAAATTGGCACATTTAATTCGTTTCTTATAAAATATTCGGGTGAAAAATAAATATTTTTAATATTTTTGTGCTCATCGGCAACAGATTGGTTTCAAAAAACTAAATTGGCATATTGTCTACTTTCATAATATTTTCGGAAGACTTGTTTTTCATATTTTCGTGGGTTTGTTGTGACATAACACTAATGCACACTGCAGCGGTGATATTTTCAGCAAACGGCACCCGGTTTCAAAACGTACGGCGCCGAAATAGATGAATAGTGACCTAGTTCCGCGTTCATCGTAAAGTACATCTTTGTCTGTGGAAACTAAAACTATTTTCTGTTGTCTTTTAGCATTCAGATTCGAAACAATTCTTCAGAGATGTTTATATCTATTCAGCTCTTTATCAATGAAAGCCTCTGTCTTCTGAATGATAACATTTATCTGGTAAATATTTTCAAACGTGGATTATCACTATAATAACAGTGGCATTTGTTTTTTAAAACTGGTCAAATTATTTTCATTTCGAAGATCGTTTTAAAGAACTCTTTGAAAACATAAATACCTACCTACTCTTAGTGGAATAAATGTGTTCATCCCATAATTAAATGCCAATAAAAGTACTTGTTCATAAGTACATCAATTTTACCTAAATAAATAATATAAAATTTCTGTTTACATAAATTTTATGGCACTGGTAGTTATATGTTTTTTTCCGTTTAAACAGTCAAGTTTTTTTTTTAATTCTTCTTATAATAATTTATTTCGTTGAAAGCTTTTTAGATAGTTGCGTCAAATTAAGAATATAAAATTGTTATGAAATATCTTTACCCTCTGTCTTTTTTGTTCGCAGGCACCGTATTTTAAAACTATATGTCCTATGTCCCTCTGGCTACTGAGACGATTGTGATGATACGTGAAATGTTATAATTATTACTTGAAGCCGTTTGGGCTGTAGCGCTAAAGAAATGAACATACATACCTAAATACATTCATGTATCTATGTTAACTTCTTACACATATACACTTACATACATATGTATGTTTATTTCGATCAGACAATATGTATCTTCTAATACTTCCTTCTTCTCCAAGTACTTTATAATAAAAATATAATAAAAAATACGACCTATATATAGAAAAGAAGCAAATATTCACCTGCTTAGCGCTTTTTGTATCTGGTATATTCTTAACGGCGGGGTACTGAGGACGAGGCAGTTGGTTAGTCTGGAAGGTGTATTTTCCAGGCGGTTTCTGGGTTTGTGCTTCTAAGTTTTGGGCGCGTGTTGCGGACGCTGCTCGTGGAGTAGGCCGCTCGATGGAAGGTTTGCGGCCGTCCTGAACCAGAAAGAGGTAATTAAATATTAAACCAAAAAATACCTGAAGTTATATAACCTCAATAAGTCAAAAAGTAGTTAAGTATGTTTGAAATAGTTGGTATGCTTGGGTGGTGTTTTTAAGTTAAGTCAACTTGGAGAAAATAGTTGTATTTTGTAATAATTTCTTTGTTTATACTTAGGTACTTATTTTATCAAGAATCAAAACATAAAACCATTCGTAGGCATTAAAGCAATTATTGATTATAATTTAGTAAAGTGGATAACATTAAACAAAAACAAAAAAGGCATTCTCAAACAAATACAAAAAACTTATATTGTGTCAAATCAAAGACTAAGATTACGCGGGAACGGTTGGACCGATTTCGCTAATTATTTTATTGTTGCGTTTGTTACTATAAGAATTTAAAAAAAAAGATAATTGCGCAAATAAATAAAAAAATAACGAAACTTTACCTTATGACGTTCGATATAACTGTCATTTTTACCAATTTGAATTCAAAATCTATAATTTATGTATTATGCTTCGAGAAAATGATGGTACGGCCGTGCCGCTTTTTTGCCCGAATTGACGGTGGCACTGCCGTGCCCCCAGATACTTACCGATGCAGCATACTGCTGGGGCTGGTACGTCAAGATGACAGTTTGTTTGGTCATCGACTTGGGCACGCCGGTGGCGCCGACAACCGTCCTGACGCCGGTCGTCGACACCTGCGTCGCTACTAGCGGGAGTTGGTTGTTGTACGTGGGAGTTGTGGTTTTCTTATCAACTGTTGAAAAAAAATGTTGATATTTTAGAAAGCAAGTAAATTCAAGGTTCGATCCATAGCAAACGATTTTTGACTGCCGAAGACTATTCGGCTATGGCAACAATCATCGGCCGAAGCCAGTTTAAACGCCATATGAAATTCAATTCTAAGCTGGCTAAGTGATGTATTTAACGATTTTTATTTCAAGTTTTTAGATAACCATCTATGTTGCGTGGATAAAAATAACTTCTAGAGCTGATTACCTACTGACTGACTGACTTTTCTAAAACGATAACAAGTCCCAAAAAAGTCGCTTATTCTTGCGCTTCACCATCGTCCGTTCAATTTAGGCGTTTGCTAAAACCTTCGGCGTCAGCTAAGCTCGGCTAAAAGCGAAAGGTTTTGCCGAAGTTATTTTTGTTGGCCGAAGGTGGCCGAAGCCGAAGTCGAATCGTTGGTCGGAAACTATATATTACACAAATAAAAAAGAAGCGTACGATTCACCTGGTGGTAACTGCCTCCTAAAAATATAATGGAAGATATAATTGTTATAAAGAATTTATTAAATCGTCCTAAGGACTTAGCTGGAACGCCTCGTATGGTTTCTATCTTATGCCACATCCATTAAAGTTGACCGCAATAGTGAATAATAAGAACTAGGATCTCATCATAGTACCAGTATGCAAGTAGTATAGTATAAAAGTGCATGATCATAAGCTTGGAATAACGCACCATATAATAAGATCAATAACAATCGTATCTATCCAAGTGACGTAAAACAAAATATGTCCGTCTTTTATTAAAAACCTTTACTTACTTTGTTACCTTGTATAATTATAGTCAAGTTAGATATTACGTTATATACGTGACATAATATTGATTGTCGAGTTTTTAATCCTATATGTCTATCCAAGCGTACTTAATTTAACGCAGCACGTGGCGTATGTACAGTCAGCAGCAAATAGTTGGTGACATTCAAACTGTCTACATTGTTAGATACAACCAAAGTGCTCAATAATAT
>DWNE01005580.1:0-13849 GCA_018249875.1 Cecropterus toxeus | reverse complement strand
GTTATGGCGCTTAGCAATAACTTATATCATCAATGAGCTATTTATATAAAAGAGTGATATATATTTTGAGTTGAAATATATCTCTCTTATCATTCTAGTCATTCATTTTGCGCATCTCTAATGGCTTCCATACCTCTTCCTCCAATCCAAAACACAGCATGAACACTACTGTTAATAGGCTGACAAACGTTTGTAGCGGAGGTATGACCAGAGTTAAATTACATAGGGCTCTGAAATGAAATATTTTATTTTGTTGTATGGGCCCACGGGGGCACTTACAAATTGTCTTACAAATTTTCTTACACTACTACCGGATCGGAAATATATATTTATAAGATAATCATAACAATAATAATATTCTTCATGATGTAACTAGATCAGAACCACTAACACGTTTATTTCTGGGATATAACAGTGGGAAAAAGTACTGTTTCGCTTAAGGATACAATACAATAAGACAAAAATATACTTGCAATTTTGCTATCCACGACAATTATATTTGTGATAAACCTCAGATAATGATAAACCCAAATAAGACAGAAGGCGAATCTAAATTGGCCTTCTGTCTTATTTGGGATGATTCTCGAAGAAAAACATTATCGCCAGAAGAAAAGTATCTCAAAGAGGTGGGAATTACCGAATTACTAGTTACTTATTGCCTTGTTTTATTATAATAATGCAGTTAAATTCATAATGTCCAATCCGTTTAGACTATATAATTAGCGAACAATAAAAATATGTGTAACGACAGTTGGTTCCGTTTACGTCGACAGTAAAATTGAATTTTATGATGGAGAAACTAGTTAAGCTATTAACGTTATTATGATTAAATTAAATGGACGATATCCGTGCTGATGATTAAAGTTTCAATTGCATTCAGCTTAAGAATTGCCATTTTGATCTACTTTTGTTAATTTATTAACGTTATAAACAAGATGATACGTTATAGAACATTATTTAGCGATCTACAGTATGTATACTTTGATGTATAGTTTCTTTGAGTATTTTACCGCCGTTATGCTATGTCCAGAGTATGAAAGTAAATCCTAATTATTTTTTTTAAAAAACATTAATATAAAACGTTATCAGTATACGTTACGGTTCGCCTCCCTTGGCACAAACATCAAGTATGCTGTATTCTGAGTTGAAGTATGAGGTAAGGGAAACATACGATTCCGAGGCGTTCCAACTCAATCCTTAGGGGTAGAAACGCTGTCGAACATTATATCGCTGGCATATCGTCGTAAAGACCAGACGATGCGGTGGGCTCAGCCGCTTACCTGGGTGGAGCCTGATGGGGCAAAGATTTGATCCGGTCGCGTTCCTTTGGAGTTCCTGGAATCCTCTTCGTAGCGTCGAGGATGGCCGCCGGGGGGTTTTAGTGTGGTAAAAATTCCACATAATCCTTACCTCGGTCTCACGGCGTTTGGTACCTTTTGAAAGTTTTACCGTCGAGAAAAAAAAGGTGTCCGTGGACAGCAGTGGTAGACTGCAGGTACGTTAGTTGTTTCTCAATATAAAAACAAGTTCCATATATCTAGACATGTAACGTAATATAAATAAGGGGTAACACAGTTATCTCAATATTTACGGGCATTCCTATTGAGGAGTTGATATCTAGAAACGTGGCTAGTTAGTACAAAAGGTCAGCTGAGCGGTTGGTGGCCGCAGGTGGTGGCGTGGTCACCTGCGATGTCATGCACCTTACATTTTCCACGGCGGATGCGCGCGCGCCGGCGCGTGGCGGTCGACGGCTCCTTCACGCGCAGCGCCCTCGTTAAGGCTTAGGTACACTGCTATTTTGAGCTTTTAAAGAATATATTAAATCCTAGCATACATATGCTTAGATAATATATATTAGGTGCGCTGATATTTTGGGCTTTTAAAATATATTAAATCTTAGCATACATATGCTCGATTGAAAAATATAACTACAAAAGTTAAACGATAATAACTATTTATTTACTTAAAATGTTGCACCGATAAGGAACACACCAAGACGAATCTTATATGACATAGTTAAAACTTTAATTAACTTTAAGTTGGGTAACTATGTATTATTTTTTTAGATTTTTTTAATATAAAATAATGAAATAACCTTATTACATGTTTTGTTGACTAATAAGTGCCCTTTTATACGAAATTTTGAATTTTTAACGCCCGCATTGTTGATCAACCATAACAGAATTTTGTTGCCTAAAGTGATACTCATCCAATCCGCGTAAACGATTTATGAATAATAAAACAAGTAGGTACATTGGTTTTATATCATCGGTCGGTGTGTAACTGCCCTTAAATATCTTCATCTTATTTACCGCGCAACAGTGTTACACATTTGATTCAACATTCAAAATTATTTCGTTTAAATGACTGGTTTACCAAAAAAATGTTTAAGTTTTTACAGTGTTTTCGTATATATTTGCGAGCATCTGAGGTAAACAATAAAAACATAAATTTTTAACACAGACATTTACAATGGCGTTCAATAATGACATCGTATGAAAGTCTTTTGAGAATAAGATTATGATCATAGTTGACGACCCGCGGTCACCGTACCAGTCTGACACGCAGTGGTTTCCGGGTTCGTTCCCCGACCAGGCAGACGTCTGAATGATGAATTCAGATTTCTGTTCTGGGTCTGGGTGTTTGTGTATTCATCTTTGTGTGAGTCCACGACACAGGAGAAAGTCCTAGAATGAGGCTATGAGTGTAGAAAGCGTTATGGTTAATAGTTTACCACAGTGCCTTAGTAGAGATAGAGAGACTTTACTCAGTCTAAGAAACAAATAGAGAATCTTCAGGCATTTTGTTCATGAATTCTTTTGTCGCTATAGTAAGTAAGTAATAATTAATTTCTAATACGCAAATGATTCCAAATTCTATTCTATTCTAGATAACAACTAAAAGGCGATGCGCTCGAGCTATCTGAATAATAAAAAAGATAATTTATTCTTATTATTCTCTAATTAGTCTTTTTAGGACAAGCTAAAATGTAGAATTTTATGAATGTTCGCAAATTAACTTCTTTATTAGTCTAATCTAAATTAAGTATAGACCATTTATAATTAATTTACTAGTTATTATTTCTAGCGTGAAGCAGTTCTTGCGTTTCGGTGGAAGGGTGTGGTTGTCGGCTCACTTATACATGAGGCGACCATGTTAGTCGTCGAGAGTGACGCATCTGTGATCGACTTCTGATAGAATCCCTGTTATATTGTTTTTTACAGATATCCATGGGTGGCAGCATCCACTTACCATTAGGTGGGCGGTATGCTCGTTTGTTACTTCATTCTTGTAAAAAAATCAATTTCTCTATAATTTATTGAGAAATTGAAGCGAAAAAATGAGTGCGCAATTCTTTGTCTAATCGTATTCTGTGCCATTCATGTGCCATTTAATTAAAAAACTTAAGTATCCCTGATTATACTGCGATCGATTTTTATGGAAAGCAGTATTTCTTGACGGTGGTGTCAATTATGACTGTAAATGGCTGAAATTGTTCTTCCAAAATGGATATAACGTTCTAAGGGTGAGAATTTATAAGCAATAGCCGGTTATATGTGGATATGATAAGAAAAAGCATAAATAAATGAATTAATGCAGTTGCCAGAGATATTTAATTGGAAAATAATTATTTAACACTTTGTATAGGTATATTGTAGATGTATACTATTGTTTGTTATACAAAATTACTTCTTTAAAGAACTCGGTGTTATTAATTTTAATTATTTTGGCTGCCATAAATACTCAAAAAACGGCTGCAAATCTAGTAAAAACTGAAAAATAGTTCTACTAAAATTGATTGTATCTAGCATCAAATATTTTATGTCTTAGTTATTTACCTCCGTGTCTGTTGACACTGTCTTTTTCCGTGCGAATTATAAATGACGATAGTCCAGAGCAAACTTCTAATTACTGCTTCTACAATTAGAATATTTTCAAAATTATTATCATATAGACATAAAATCATCGTGATGTAAACCTCTATTAAAATGAGAGAAAATCAAAGCTTGGTTAACTACATATTCTATTAAAACCCATATTCATAATTTACCTGCCAGCATTCTCCTGCCATAGCGATGTTCAAGCAAACTTACTTCCGTTAATTGCTGGTAACTTCATAAAGGTTATAGTTAATTAGACCAGAGGGGTGCATAGGTAATGTGCGCCTTCTCTGGAACGGACGATTACAGATAATCAAGTTGGTGGCTAGCCTAACAGGTTGTTGGCATTTTATTTCAAATGGCACTGATGTTTTTGCTTCTTGGATGTGGTCAATGACAACGTTTTTGCAATCAGCCACGCTATGAGTAACCAAAGGAACTAGAAACCGTTTATCTATTTGAATTGCCGGTTTAGACGTTGTCATTTTTTGAAGTTAAGGTTGTAAATAGGTGGTATTCTGCCTGTCGTGGCTTAATTTATGGTGTGTTCAGCATGGTTAGTCTATAACCTATCTATATCCACGTATTTTTCGAACCAAAACAGAAGCGTTTGACAGTGTTGATAAGAGCAGAGAGTAAAGTATGCAGCCGTCACGGTTCAAACATGTTCAATAACTTTAAAATCTTTGGACATTTTATATTATATTACGAAAAAAGTTTGTACAAAATAATCCATGTTCGTTTGCCGATTAAACTGCTGATGTAGTTGGTAATAAATTTAAAATACTTATAAAATGTAAGCTAAACTTGCCTTGTCTAATCTCAACAAAATGTCTACAACATCCCTAATTTCAGACGAAATTCATGCAACAGTGAGTTGTAAAAGAAGTTACGTTATGGCTTTACATAATGGAGCTGGCAAGTAAACGTTTTTATGATGAATCTTAGGTAGGTCGATATTATTGTAATATAAACAGGTGGAAATAATTTAGGGTCTACAAGATTTGTCTAAATTTCGATGTTGAGATATTTACTCTTTTATGAAGTAGTAACATTAACTTCAGGGGCAAGTATTAATATTTTTTTGCTGATAAAACATATATAGATATAAAATGGTGTTACTGAAATTTTCCTTAAAACTATTTAATAGCGATAAAAACCGCGACGTAATCGACCAAAAAATATTGATAACATTCTAAATCGTATAAATTTTACTAATCACTGAATCAATTGATCTGATCAGTGAACTCTGCCAGATTGTATTGGAAACTGAGAGCTTAAATGTCAAGAGACCTATCGAACATCTCCTTCTAACGAATCAAGTCTTACATATAATTCAAATACAAATATCGATTTCAAATTTCGATGAGCACAATTTAGAAATTCATTTTTTCAAAATTCAAAAGACTCATTGATATCAATATTAGTACTAACAGTTCTTTTCATTTTCATATTCATGACGAATTATTTTGAAATGGTCTATTCAAACTTCTATTTACGGTCAGCGTTCTATTAAATAATCTTGCTCTGAAAGATACTTTCGTTCGTCGTCACTGGCTCAGGAGAAATATTTTTGAAAATATGATTAAAAATTCCTCTCTTCCCTTCCTTTTTTCTGTTCACAGGCGTTTCATATTCTTAAAAAATATAGTTTAGTCCAAAGCGTCTGTCAATGACATACTATACACACGCATGCTCGAAAAACGTTACACTCTTTTTGACGCAGTCTGGTAATAAATAGCAGTTAGTTTATAGCGTTATAAAATTTTCATAAGACAGCCTCATTTCATAGCCTGTTTGAAATTCCTTCCAACTGGAACTTGCTCGAAATTTTTCACAGCTCAAGCCTAACCCTCGTCTAATCCGGTATTCAGTAGCCATTCGGCTCGAGCTTCGGTCATCAACCGCGGCCGTCATGGTCGAGCGACCACCAAGCAACTTGGTGCTACCTACCGTACTCTGTTCACGGAATCATTATTACTTGCTCGAGATTTTTTATTCGAAAATCGAGTTGGAATTAGACTGCTTCTCAGGTTAAAAGCGTATATTATATTATAAATATATTTTCATCTTCTCCGTGGTTATTAAAGTAAATTTATTATGCCTTACTCATAGGTAAGGGTCTCGAAGGGTATAGTTGCGAAAAGTCAGGATAATACACCACCCAGAGCCGTAACTAGTATATTAGGAGCCCGGTGCGGGCTTCTATAGCTGCATACTTGGAAAAATTTCCTGCCCTTCCATTTTTAAGCCCTTTGGATACCTGGGCATTGATTAGACAGTTAGAGCAATAACTGTGCAGTCAGTGCCCCAACTTAGAAAAAAAAATGTTATCAAATTACCAGGAAGCAAAAAAGAATAGTCACAGTCCACATCCTCATGAAACAAAGTATGAAATAAGTGTTCAGGCCTCCAGAACTATTTAGGTGTCATTGGGGCAATTTCGAGATTGTATCTCTGCTTTATTATCCGAGTTGCCACGCGATGGTTAATTGTTACATTCTAATGTTATTGGGGTATTGTCCCGAGAGAACTCGAGTAATGCAGATTGTTGAATGGTTAGGAAAAAGCTCGGCGACTAATAATTTATGCTTATATGGAGTAATTAGACAGAGATATGTAGCTTGTTTGTCCTGTGAATTACGTACTTTTATTATGTGAAGATGCAGATTCACTGGCTATGCTTATGCTAAATTATGTATGTAGGCAAACCGAATGAGTAGAATGTACAGAATAGAAATTACAAGACTAGAATTCATCATGAAAATGTTTGGAATAAATCATTGAATATGAAAAATGCTTTTATTTTGTTTTTCCCAAATAAATAATATTATAGCGGATGTTGAATGCAGAAAATGTTAACCTAAGTTTTTTTTAAATTAAAAAAAAAAAATGTACAAAATTAATACAAACTTTTATTTTTACACCTAAGTATTAGGGAATCTAATTTGAACCGCGTGAAATTGCGACACTTCATGTAACAAGAAGACAGATAAAAACGTTAGAATGCAAAAAAGAAAGTTATGTACTAAGTTGTGGCACACTTTCGACATAATGATTACCTAAATAATTACACCTCAAGGCGGCCCTTTGAAAAAAGGCTACTGTAACCGACGACATTACGAACGAATTTCTATTCGCTTAGCCGTTGATGGAGGCAATCTAGCCGATACCGTTGGATTACGGGCGACAGAACATTATTTTCCAACCCGAAGTTACGTAGATGGCAACTGCAGAATGCCAAACAATACGTAGAGCTTATATTTCTTTAAAATACATTTTTTGACTGCAAATGTTACTTGGTTTTGAACGTAATTTTGCCGACACGAGTTTTCGTGCTTTCGTAAGCGGCGTTTTTGTACGTTTTGGCTATTCTCCGTCGGTTTGTCCAAAAAAGTGTCCCCGCGGTCTTTAGCCCCGCGGAACCGCTACTTACTCCGAGTTGACGACTTGTGAAATTGGCGCAAAGCAGTATGACATCAATCTAACTTTCACAAGAAATTTTATTACTGTTCATTTGCGTTGAGCGTACAGTAATTATCTGTATTTGTGTAATGAGTTTTATAAAGTTGTAAACTAAGGAATTGTAGCCCTAAACTAAGTAATTATTTCTTTTTAGGAACAAACAAAATTTAAATTAGCTAGCAGCGAGTATTGTAAATTTATGTACCCCATAAATTGCGCTTTATAAAATTAAGCAACATTAAGACGTATTTTTCTAATTTAATTAGGCTTCTTTGTATTTAACATAATTTTTAAGCTTGAATTCAAAGTGTTTTATATCTGTCCATTCGGCTTTCTGTTTTCCAGTTGAGTGTTGCTCGATTCACAACATATCGATTGATTTATTATCGATATAATTCTAAAGTACCTAATTAAAATCATTCGGTCATAATACAAAATTTTACTTGACGAATCACTACTGAATAATAATAACTATTATAATAACACATTAAATAAGGCTTATTATTATTATAACACATTATATTGCACTTATATATAATTAAATGCCTAAGTATGAAGAGAATTTTAAGAGCTTAATATTATTTCAAACAGGCAAAACAACTCATTAAGGTACTAATTTACAAAGTATCGATTAGGGATCAGCAATCAGATTCGGATATAGATACGGATACATAAAAAATGTTGTACCGGTTTCAGATACGGTTACGGTACAAACAAAGAGATACAATATCTCTTAAGGCCCTTAAGACCCTTAGGTGTAGATACGGGTTCAGTTTTAAGTACAAAACCTTAAGAAGGTTATAATAACGTGGGCGACAATACTGCCGGTGAAACAATACATTTCCTACTCGTTGCGGCACGAAACAATACATTTTCTACTGGTTGCGGGCTGCAGCAAATTAAAGTATGCTTATGCTATCCACTGGGCGTAAAGCCCTACATCTCGCAAGCTGATATGATAATTGAGTACATTCTCTACGGTAACGACGAAGATTACGTGATATTGTTGAAAAATGTTTCATCTGTTTAACATCGGATTCATTGCCCGCCGATTTTATGAAGTTTATGTTGCAATAATGATGTGATTTTGTAACATTGGCGTGAAATTATTTACTGTTTTTATCTTGTACTTATTTGTCTTATTGCAGCCAGCATATAAAAAAGTATCTATAGGGTAAGTTGGACGAATTATCTGAAGGATTTTCTGAGTCTTCTTGGGTCTTCATGTTTATTCTCCACTTTTGTATATGTCACAATCGAAAAGCATGGTATTGATATACTGCGCGAATTGTCAATGAACAACATTAGCTAAACTGTAGTTATTGTATAAAAAAATGTGACTTTATTCTGAGTGTATTGTCAGAACGTCAAAATGTCTGAATTTTAGTATTTTATTTAATTTCGGCCAGTCAGAAATACTGAACATAATTTGATTTGAACTTTCGCTCATAGTAATGATAAAGTGAGAATAACAATACAAGTTTAAAGCTCTGTTATTGTAACTAAACAGTGAGTCTAAAGTAAGAAATTATACAAGTAATCTAAAGAATTTATACAAGTAAACTTGGTTATGATACACATGTATCGTTGAGGTGGCGAAACGGAATTCTCCCTACAAATATGGATTCGTTTTGTAATCCGATCGCAGATACCAGTGGCTGGAAAATAAAAACACCTTAGGCCATATCCACACTACTAATACTCATACATAAAATGAGATATGTTTTAATAATTGTATGTAAAGTAATGTTAAGTAAGATATAAATTTTATGAGAAAACTAGCTGACCCGGCAAACGTTGTTTTCATATAAGTAATTTCTAGTGTAGACAAAAAATAACTAACTTATTGTAAGTGTGTAAGAACGATTGATTGATCAGTTATCGACCGGGGATAAAAAATGATTAAATTACTAAAATGGCTATTAAAAATAGGGATTGGTGATAAAAGGATAAACATTTAGGGTTGTATGTATTTTTAATGCGACATAATAAAAAAAAGGTATAAAGATTAAAAAAAATGTTAAGGGTGGACAACACTTATCATCAAGGGGTATGAAAAATAGATGTTGGTCGATTCTCAGACCACCTCAATTTCATTAGAATCGGTCAAGCCGTTTCGAAGGAGTATGGGAGTTCGTGATGATTTCTTATTCTTTATTATTTTATTAATGATCGTCTATTTTGTATGAGCGGCCTTATTTACTATTAATATGAACAGACGGGTAATATCTATTTGATCTTGACTATTTTACAAACAAACGCTATTTTGAAAAAAAATATAGTACATCACTTGTTTGCATGAATAAATTAATATCGCACAATTCAATATTAATTAATATCAAGTGATCTATCTATTAATAATACAATGTTAATGAAGACATTGTAATATAATGTACAAATGTAAAATATATATACGATCCCTCCACTGTTTAGTTGGTGGTTACTCAAACCCGCCTCCCTTGCCTACAACTATCTCATTTATGTTACAAAAATCTCATTTTAAGACTGATAATATTGAGTATCGGATGTTATGTGTACTTGTTTCCTCGTATGGGTAACAAGGTTGAAAATTGAATTCTCAATCGATGCTTTGTATGATTTCTCTTTATAAAAAAATAATTATCATTGCTTCACGCAGGAAAACATCGTCAGGAAAGTTACAGTTATCTAAAATTAAAGAAGTCAAATTTGTGTAAAGTGTAGTAATGAGCAGTAGAGTAAGGCGTAAAACTCGCATTTTCTGAGAGAAGTTTCGTGCCCAGCAGTGGGGTAATAATGGGTTATTATGACGATGATTAGAGATTCGGTGAGCTACGATAAATAAATAATCCTAAATTGAATTACTGTAGTTTATGAGTAGGGTATTGTAAAAATAATCGATTATTGAATAAATCAATTATTCTTTGAGAATAATCGATTTGTTGACCATAAGTAATCGGTTTTATATTAATCGATTGTTAATTTCACACCATACTTTTGATTTTTTTAGCTGCAGCTTTATATTACTAAAAATATTATTTATTCCGTAGTTTCACGTACTTTCGATGTTTTACAGCAGCTCTATAATACTCACTTATAATAATTATGTGCATCGTCGTCTAGTGCGTAGGAAACATATTATTTATTTTGACTCAAAACTTGGTCGGTAAAACAGCACAGTCACACAACATTAGATATTTTTAGTAAAGGTTGGTTTATATTTTTTTTCTTGTTTAACTTGGTTGTTTTAATGAGCTTTAAAATTTAACCCGTTTATTAAAATTATTGATGGATTATTTGTGGTGGTTTGCATAAGGAATGACAACTTCATGGAAAAAAATATTCACTTTTTTGCAAGTAAAAGTAATCTTCAAAGTTAAAAAATAAAATCGATTAATATAAAAATCAATTTCTCCCCAGCCAAGCCACGTCCCTAGTTTAGAGTCCTAATTCAGTCGTTCCCTCAGACGTTCCGGATCGTCACTCAATCTATAATAATTTCTTTCGGCCGAAATTCCTAAGCCAGCTTCCGCGATGTTGTGCCTGTCTGTAGGCTTCATGGGACAGGTATATATATAGGGACTTTGGATTAGATCGGTTTGTTAATCTTGTATAGTCTTCTGCCCATGAAAGAAACATTCTATAGAAAGAGGCACCTCCCTCAAATCAACCTTGTCCTACAAACATAAAAAGGCTTTAAAGTATTTATAACTCACGCATAGAGTTTTACTTAAATTATTTTTATTTAATTAAGTAACAAATTTCTATCAAGTCTAAACAAAAAATATTTATTGTTATTATTTATATATATATCGGGTAAATATCCTATGAATAGAACTTAACATTACAGTACAGTTACAAGGATCGCCCATTATAGTATTTAGTTTTTCATTATCTACTTTACGATGTCAGATAATTTCGTAAATAAACCTGCATCGTGTAAATTAAAATATAAGAGTTTAATAACACGTACGACTATCAAAAGCATATTCATAAATGTGTGATAAGATAATGGCGTTTCATAAGAAGCATATGTTGCCTATATACCTATATATAGACATAAGGGTATATAGGCAACTTATTTAGGACTGGCTAAATCCATTGAAGTATTCAAGTATACAAGTAACCTTCTGTTAGCGCCTGGCGTGTGCTCTGAGATGGCTGGCGACGCCAAACTTTGCAAGTAAAACAGTATAGCTTCCTATCTTGGTTATATGTGTAGTTGTAGGAGGGCTTAAGACGTGATTTGCGTTGTTGAAATGAAATGAAATACAATACTAATGACAAAAAAACAAGTGCTAAAATATGTTTGGCTAATCTCTGAATCCGCTGGACCTACTTTGATCGGACTTTCATTTTTAGATGACTGATGTTGTAATGTAATTGCCTCCGATTTTTCATTTTTTAAACGATTGCTTCGTTGATAAAAGGTGTAACGCGTGCGTGAGACGGTATATTAAAGCAAAATCTTGCACAGGCATTTTGTACCCGCTTAATAAGGTTTTGAGTGCGGGTTGAGTCTTGGACCATTTACAGTATCAGCTTTTTTTTGCGCCCAAACGCCTTTTGGCAACGAAAAGGAAAGGGCAACCTCTTGGGACTCACTCTTAAGGAGCATACCCACTAAACACCACCGAGGGGAGGTTGGCTTTGGCCTAAATGGCCTTTAAGCTTTCTTCGGAGAGACCCCGAGGGGCTGGACACGGGGCTTTAGCGGAGTTCCATGAGGAACTGCCGCGAGAAATTAACACTGATTTGTAACAGGGCTAGCATTAGTGTCATCGGGAAGATGAACACTGTGCTGTATATTTACTTTCGTATCAGCATAATTGAATTTTACCAATACCAAAGTATCACATAGCCTTAGACGCAATGCGAAGCATAACCATAAATAAGACCTTATAATATATAATAAGGTCTAATTTTATACAATGCTTTCAAGCGAGAAAACGTGATTTTCAAATCACGTTGCAAATATTGCGCGCAATTGTTTTTATCGCTTGAAAGCATTGTATAAAATTAAAAAAACGAATCCCTGCGACTTGAAAGTCGCAGGGATTCGTCCATAATAATACCTAGATTACGGTGTTTCGATAGACACGCCGTTTATGCAAACAGTCGGGTTTTGTGCTTCTATTTTCCTAAGCTGATGTCTATTTCCTACAATTAAATATTTAGACTTCTGAGGATTCAACACTAATGAATTGTCATTTGACCATGCGCATATACGTTGTAGATCTGAGTTTAACCCATTAACAGCGGCTTGCGTTTCTGATGACTTAAAGCAAATATAAATTTGTAAATCATCCATCATCATCATCATCATGTGGTATTTACAATACTTAATATGTTCTATTACGTCCGCGCTATATAAAATAAAGAATAACGGCGAGAGAGCTGAACCCTGCGCAAGTCCTCTTTTTATTGGTCTTTTAGACGATTTTTCATTCATATGAACACTTTATTTTTTCATTTAAAATAATATAATCACCATTATCTTTAACACCATATAACGAAAATCACTTCGTAAAGTGTTTACTTTGCCTATAGAAGAGATATATACGGAGAAAAAAACCGAATAAATATAGAGAAAACTGAAGAATAATAAGTTGCCACATAAATAATAATTACATGCGTTTGCGACGATGACCTTGCCTTGGAGATAATTCCTAAAAAACTGTTTTTACGAGGTGGTGAAGTTAAAATTGGAAAAGAGCAAACTGAAATCCATCAAGTAACCAATTTTCAAAACTTCCGGAAAACTTTCCAGGTTAACCCCTTATTATCCGACTTTCCAAAGGAAGAAAGGTTATGTACCTATTTGTCGCGTATATTTTTTTTTAACAAATTACTTGACTATAAGTCATTAATGATTTTAACAAACAATAAAATAATGATCAAGCCCGCGCACATAATTTGAAGCATTAAACAAATATAATACCTACATTATAATAATAATAGCAACATTATAATAAAAAAATACATAAGCATAAATAAATAATTGTCTATGGTGCATATCTTCGTGTCTGTTAAATCTATACTATCTATAGGCATTAATATTATAAAAAAGTACAGTTCGTTTGGTTGAACGCGCTAATCTCAGGAACTCCTGATTCGAATTAAGATAATATTTTTGGGTTGAATAGTTCATTTATTAAGAAAGGCCATAATCATAATTATAATAATAGCAATATGATGTCCCTAAGAGTCGTTGGTCAAAAGAGACCGCTCGGAAAATGGGCTGCGGTCCCTTTGTGCCCGTTGATTTAATTTAATATTTTTCTTTGGGTTATTATGACCACTTATAAGTATACAATACAGAAATTCTACTGATCGCAAAAATTTGTAGTCTGCAGGAAAACAAATTAATAGTCTATACATATAAATAAAATTGAAGTGTCTGTTTGTAATATAAAAATAACATTTTTTTACCAAATGCATATGAATATATACATGATACTGATAACAAAAAACCAATTAAAAAAATTTTTGTCTGTCTGTCTGTCTGTCTGTCTGTTTGT
>DWNE01005579.1:0-13850 GCA_018249875.1 Cecropterus toxeus | reverse complement strand
CCGGCTTTGAAGGAGAGCTCTTTTCACACCCTTTTTGAAGAACCCCATGTCATAGCGCTCCGGGAATACCTCCGGAGCGCTTCTATATTCAAATTCTTACTTCTATGTTCAAGTAAATCCTAATTACAATCTGCCATATTCATGATTATCCTTTAAATTCTCTGTATGTACCATTACGGTGACTACTATACCTCATCAGTCGTCGTAAAATAATGAACTTTTTAATAGATGATGATTATTTAATAGCGCTCAATTCGAAAGCAACTGTGATGTAACTGCACAATGATGTACAAGTTTTGTTTCTCATTGTCAAATGTTGAGTCATTATTATTAAAATAGTCATCATTATAAATTATTATAAAAATAGATGATTTAATATATGTGGGAACTGTGCAAATAAGTATTTAATTGTTTCTGAGTATAAATATAATTTATGTATTCTCAATACTGTGTTTTTATACATATTTCAGATATATTTAGGAGATTCATGCTAAGTTATTAAATAATCTCATTAGAAAAAAGAAACAATTTAACTGTCAAATTTTAGATCGTGTGTTAAATGTAGTATACTTATATTATTATTTTCAAAATTAGTAAAAAATATGTGGTCTGATGGTAACTCATACAAAGCTATTTTGTAGGTAAGTTATATTATTATCTATCCTATACAATATGTACAAAATCTTATAATATCATACTACTTTTAAGGTAGTTAAGTAAGAAATACAGTAAAATAAAAATGCGGAAGCTCACTGTTACCCAAAGACTTCAACATCAAGGACATTGTCCCAGCTAATTAAATTTATTGCGGAATAAAATAAATATTTTATATAAAATAGTTAACGATATCATCGTTCACCCGTAAACGTTTTCAAACTGTACGTTATTCCTTGTTAAAAAAAATATACAAAATCGAAATGAATGCGAAAAGTTCACTCTCAGTTATAATATTTAGATGATGGCGTGCAATTATTTAGAAACATTAGTTATATAGAGAAGTAATGCTTCCAACGCGTAAACAGTAACTTCTTTGTCAGCATTGTATTATTTGACATAAAAAGAAACCAAATCTTTTTGTATTGTACTAAACAAATGTTTCCATTTTATTAAATATCTCGAATGTCCAAACAACAATGCCCATTTTGCCCAAGTGTACCCTTTCAATAGAAATATTGATACGAGAAAATCGAGGTATTAGTTTCGACGATCCGAAAAAGCTTAGTGAAAACGTACCACAACTTGGTTCCAAACACAAAAAGCAACAAGATTTTCTAGTATCAATGTTTTTTTTTCTGTTTCTTTGACTGAATAGTCTGAATACTTTTGTTAGAGGATTACTTTAATTCATCTACAAAACTTGGAAAAGTCTGGAATAGTTTTGTAGGATTCACATGTAATAGTAGATAAATTAACAAGTAATTATAATTTGGTTAAATTGTTTCTTTTAATATATTCACCTAAGTCGATCAATCTTTATCTATCTTAACAATGTGAAACCGTAATAAGCGGATACCAATATGGCGGCGTATAGCAAAACTTTTAGAATAAAATACATTATTAATACTTCCTACTCATTATGTCTAATAAAACAGATTGTGTCAATTTTAAAATGGGATTGAATACTTGAATTTTCTTTTGAATTTTGATAGTTTCGCAATATGAATGTAATAATAAAGAAATTTTTATTTTTTAATATTTCTGGTAGATTTTAGATAAATTATCTACAAACTGGCAACCTTGCCATATATTTGTAAGCGATGTTAATTTTTGAAATTTCTTTAAACAGAAAATCGAAAAGTAAATGCATTTTTGTAAAATTTTAATAAATGTAAATGTACTTCGAAACTATTATTATATCTAATTATAATTGTAATTTTAGTAAAATAAATTGTAATTATATAGCTCTTATTACCAAAAGTTAAACATTTTAGACGCGTATTTCTACCTAAGTAAAGGGTAAATGTTTTAGACTGTGCTGTATACAGAACCACAATTGTTACATTCACAGATAAAAAAGATAGAGTGCAAGGAAGTCAAGTAAAATCAACAAAGTCAAGAAAAAGTAATATATGTATATCACGAATATGTAAGGTAGGTACCTACCTTTAAATATTGAATTATGTCAACTTCTACAAACATAATATAGTTAATGCGAATATAATTCCGTTCGTATGTTATGCTATCATTCAGTGGTACCCATCTTAATTAATATGAATATGAAATTAAAAAAAAGCAACAATCATAAAAAATAACATAAATATGTGTGCAATTCACACACGGCAGAAGTGAAATTTAATAATTATTATTTCGCATATAGCAAACTTGAGCTCTTTTACAAGCTACGAAGTAAATTCGTTAGCGTGATTCAGAAAGGGGTACCGCGCCATTTAGTTGTAGCGCGCACTTTTTTTAGAAACACGCTTTCCACACTCAGAGTCCCACACTAGGGTTTTCTCCTGTGTCGTGGGTGCTATGGACACACAAAGACGAGTACACAAGCACCCAGACCCAGAACAGAAATCTAAACTCATCATTCACATTTCTGTCTGGCCGGGAATCAAGCCCGGGACTCACTGCGTGTCAGACCGGTATGGTGACCGCTCCGCCACGCGGGTCGTCGGCATAATATAACTCTTCAGCATTCGCCTGAAGCAGACACAATGCCATAGTAATTTTTGTATGAGAGTTTAGGAATGCAGTATTCAGGATTGTAATGTTGTCCGGTCCTCAATATCAACGCATCTGTGATTCACTCCAGATTGGACATATTACACAATTTATAAAATAAATATAATACATGTGAAGAGGACTGAATATGCGTTGGCTATATCCATGAACATCTACAAAGAACTGATAAAAGGAAAATGTTTTGTTGTATTTACGTTGAGGATTATTTCATAAGTTCCGCGCACTCTATCTGCGTATGATCTGTCCTTATTGATGTTATTCTATAAATAGTACGTGTGATGTTAGTAACATCTGTTACCTCTTTTTAATACTATATCTTATTCCATCTATCACGTGTGTGAACTCTTTGTGTTTCTACTTTCCTCATATTTATTACTGTGTGAACGAGTCAGTAGCGGTATTTGTGTTGGATTCTAAGTGAACAAGGTTTTTCCGACTTTTTATAGCTGGTACTTCTATTAATTTAATTCGGTCATAAATTTGTATAGAGGTTCTATCAAATTTACTCTTAAATGACATTGATTACATACTCAGTACTACAGACGTATCAGTAATAAATACCTGGCTGGCTGGTCTATCTATGTTGTTATTTATTAAATGTCAAGTTTAAAATAAATAGTTATAATCATTTGTGTAAAACATGTGTATATAAACAGCTATGAGCTAGAATTTGACGTGAATATTATTGTACTTAATGAAATCGGAATAGTTTTTCACCATAGAATAATAATTTTGTTGCAATCATTTTTAAAATATGTATATAATCTATGATCATTGAGATTAATCACTTCATATATGTATGTATGTATGTACTTGTCGTATTTTTATCAGAACCAATCAGCTACTTATGTACAAGCGAAAATGCGATGTACAAATACTTCTACTGTAATCAGAATAGAAAATATTACGTTATCTTCTATAAAAAGCTTTTTCGTTCTATTTTTTATTTTAAAAAGAGGAAATAGTGTCACTAATCCTTTAGTCCTAACAGTACTCGCTAAGAAAATGTATTTACTGAGAATTTATATAAGCGATGGATGTTTGTAATTTGTAATATAAAGTAAGGTCGGTGTATTAAAATGTTACTTTTCGTTCAAATAAATATTATTTAAAAGTGTCGTCCAAATTATTTTTATTACTTTTACTTTTACCTTCACTTACGAAATAGTAAAGATATTCTGGTATTAAAATTACTTTTTACTTTCACCTACGAATTTTGAGATTCTGGTATTAAATTTTAGTTACCTTGAAAGCTTCTGAAGGTAGTTAAACTCTTAGTGGTTCGACTCCAAAAGCACCACCGCTACACCTATTTCTGCCTAATAACAGCAGTCTTAAGCTGTGTATTTGTCTTAAGGGTGTGGTAAGGGTAAGTTACTTATCTAAGGCGTTCCAACATAGTCTTCAGGAATATCATCGTGTCTGTGGCCAACCCTAAATCTCTGATCTTATCTGGGATTCATTACAGATGTCCATAGGCGGCAGGAGACCAAAACACCTGTTTCTTGCATCGTAAAGTCGCTTGCCCAATTTCACTACAAAGTTGAAACATAAGCAAGATGTATTAAGAATAAGAAATCACCTTTTTTGTTGTAAAATTGAAATCATGAATCTTCTTCTTCTATTTCTAAAACCAATACATTTATATATATTGTATGATAAATTTGAAATTTTAGATAAAAAAACGTTATGCAACGGTTTTTGTCTCTTAGCTCTTATGAGGAGGAGGGCAAAGTAATTTTTAAACATAAACAGATAAAAGAAAATCACTTCGTTTTAAAGAGCTTCTACAAAAATCAAATATTTTATTAACTCTTCATTCATTGTTTACTCTACATTATAGTGTGCATAGAATGTTTATGATAGTGTACTCTATCCTACTTGTAAAATACTTTATGAAAGTGTACATAAGTGCTCAGAAACACTTTAACCGTCAAGTGAGCGTTAAACATAATATAGAGTCACTTTTAAAATTCTCTAGAACTAAATACATATTATGTACTTAGTCATAATAATTTGTTGTAAGACAAACTCTATCGGGAGAAGAATATGTAGCTAGAATCTTACTAATTTGTGAGTTTGTACGTGTATTTGTTGCTCTTTCAAACGAAAACTACTGGTCAGATTTTGCTATAATTTGGCACTCATATAGTCTATGACCTGGCTTACAAGGCATACTCGTGACTGTTACAGGTGGGGCTGCGAGAATAAACTATTTACCTTTATTTTCTTATTTCTACCTAAATATAGTGTTAATCGCTGCTTTATTCCGGTTTGAAGGGCCTGATAAGGGAACATAAGTATCCAAGGCGTTTCAACTTTGTTCTCAAGGGTGGCGTACTGTGACCTACCTCAGAAAAGACTTAATCTTATCCAGGGTTGATTGCAGATGTTTAAGGGAGGCAGTGGTATCTTACCATCACACTTATTTACTTCATTTTACAATAAAGTTATCATATAAATATTCAGAGACTTCAATTAAAATATACAAGCTCTAACTAGTGGTTTCTCCCAAGTACAAAAAAATGAATTAGGGTACATTTGGCTACTTTACCAAATGTACCATAATTTATTTTTCAACTGGTTGATTCAAATTACCAAGCGACAAAATGTTATCTCAATTTAAAATAAATTCAGTAGTTTTATATTTACGAGATCTTTAATATCTATGGATAATTACTAATATCACCTTATTTTGCGCAATACTCTGATGAAAAAATATACTGAAGGACACAAAGCTTCATTAACATCAACTGTATTTTTCTCCCAAAAAAATAAAGTAAGGAGAAAATATTCCGTTTTAGCAAGCGAATATGAGATCCATATTTATGTATGGTAATGCTCAATAACCTATTTTTACACATATCTGAATTAAAACAGTATTCAATGAAATAAAGTAATGTAATAGGTAATGAATCTGTTTATTGTGATAACGTACTTAGGTTAATTTTCATCTTTCCCATTAGAAAAAGATATTTCACATCAAAAAACTTAAACAGTATAAAGAAATAAAAGTTAAAACACTCAATGTACCTTTAAAAAACGCGATCCGATATCAGAACAGTTACAACCTCATAAAATGGACATAAGAAACTTCGCTTGCAAGGCAAAGGCGAACATTACTTTCCTCCCGTATTATTCACATAATAACGTCATTAAAAATACAGTCCGCATTTGAAGAGCGATAAAAATCCGCGATAACAGTTCATACCCACCGACGAAATTTAGAGCCTCCATATTACAAAGTAACAGAGTCCATTATTCATTTAGGCAACGCGCCAAAACCTCAATTGACGTAGGACGCCATAATTTCGAAAAAGGACAACAATATTATCATACAATTGCTCAGCGTCATAAAAATTGTATGGAGCTAGACTTGGTCACTAGTGATGTGCTGGCGTGTCGCAAGAATTTCCTTTTTAACGACACGACTCGTTGTTTTTTATCGTTACTTTCATTTTTATTGGAAATAAAATTGGCAGAGAAAGTCCTGTATCGACGTTTCAATAAAATTCGTATAAAACGGTGAGTCAAAAATTCAAGTGTTATGTACAAATTTAAACGTTATTCGTATTGTGTTAACTTAAAAAAGTAATGTGTGGGATACTTACAAAAATGGCAAAACATTAGTCTTTTTTCAATAAGCGATATTTACGTAACGCAAATATTTTCTTTGTAGAAAAAAATAAATTTGTGTTTTCTGAGTAATAAGAAAAATATGTAAAATGTAAATAATAATTTCTGAGTAATAAGAAAAATATGTATATGTGGCGTGTGTAACGCCAACATATTATTAGTTATTTTTAATGATACAAACATTCTTTATATCACTCACCAAAACTATTTGTATACTATTACAAACCGGAGTTACTTAACACAGCGCACATTGTTTTAGACATAAGTTTATCTTAACACACTGATGATAACCATTCACTATCGACTGACGCTTAAAGAGTGCTCGTTGATGTTTATTTTTAAAATGAATCCAAACTAAGTAATAAATAATATCTATACAGCGGTTTTACGCAATAGTTGTACATAGTTATCCACCATAGGTTACCATATTACTCGTAAAACTGTTAACGTTTATAAATTTTTATGCCGGAATTTCATATCAAGATTACGAAAGTCATGAATACAAAAACTCGAATATTTCCAACGTAAACATCGCGACGGTTCTAATTTTATTCCGTCATATGAATGGCGTTAATCATTTCAATCGAGACGTGTGTCCGGCCAATTATCATCAAGCGCCGACGATTTTAACGACACTTGGATAGTTCTCGTAAGTTCCCATCACTAGGCGTTTTCCGTCGCAGTAATAAAGTACGCACCGGGCTCTTCACTAGTCTAACTTAATAAGAATAACGGAAAGTGTTCCGCGGTAAAACCACTTGGCGTCGTTATTGGACGATAACGATTGTTTTTTCTAATAAAAAGTTACAGTGGTTGTTTGAACACGTGTGAATGAATGTAATTTATTATCGAAGACTAAGATCTTTTTACAACCCAAAGTGAATTGTGAAATTTATCGGTATTCAATTATTTAGGTCCGGCCTCGCCGCTATTTTTATATCCCCGAGTTAATCTTCCCGAACCTATCACGCTCATAAATAGAGTAAATTCCAAACGGTACACTCGTTTGTCGAGGTAGTGTTAAGTGCGATATGGTAAAATAATTTGATGTCAAACAGACACGAGCGCTAAAATACATACGTTGACTCCGTATTAAAAACTTACGCTTTAATAAAAATATAAATTATCTATTTTTGTTCTATAAAACAAATTAAAAAAAAAACGTTGATAAATAATTGAAAAGTGAAGTGCTAAAAGTGAGGTACAAAAACAAAGGTGCAGTTAAAGAAATCAAGCTAAAAGTGTCAAAATCTGGTGACCACGCTTAAATTAAATCTGTGAATTTATTAACGATAGCAAAAAAAAGATATGAAATAATTTCTGAAAACCTAAAAAACATTAGTGACAACCACGCGTGTAAAAGACGGGTGCATCAAAATGGGTTGCAAGTTGTCCCAACTCGCGGCATCAGAGTTTGGAAGTGGTGCCGATCCGCTACACCGCCCACCACCTGCGGCAGATCCTCGCTCACCACTTACCACTAAACAGCAGTACTGCATGCTCGCTTCTTGGAAGGGCATATTCAGGCAGATTGAGAAAACAGGCATTATTTTATTTGTAAAGTGAGTACCATTTTATTGATAACTTATCTATAACGTTAAGTAACTGAGGACGCGGTGTAGAGCAGTTTAAGTGATCGCTACTAGCCAGATTTCATGGGAGTGATAGGTATCCTAAACCTTCGGTTGTCTTCGCTGGAGTAGGCTAGTCGGTCAGTTAACAATATTTCATACCAGTAATAAATAATAATGACAGTGTTAACCTTTTGTGCTCTGATTTAGGGATGCTGTTAAAACCGACATATTTATCCGTTTTAACTTGGTCATCGGAAGAAGCAATGTATTTGTGACCAATGACAGGTAGGATTCTTCTCATATATGGTGATAATTACGGATGTCTATGGGCAAGAATGGACGAAATGGTAATGAGCATGCACTTATCATGAGCTAGAGTGCATGCTTATATAAAAAAAGTTTTCTACTTCTAAGCTCTATATGACATTAATATATATGAAACAATCATTTGCATGTAAACGATCTTAGTCATGGTGGTTAATAATTATTAATGAACCTTTGTCGTTTTGGATTCAATCCAGTATTGTTCTATATTTGGATACGACTCTATGTCCAAAGATGAATAAATATAGAATTAAGTAACCATATTTTCACTAAGATATTTTTGTCTGAATGTTGAACCCTTAGGATGAGTTTATTATGTTTCCTCAAAACAATCATCATTCACGTATTCGCCTATACATTACAATTTATATTTTTGGCTATACCTAGCCTACCGTTGCTTGTATGGCCGAAACCAGTAGTAGTAGTAGTGATGGAATCAATATCGTCTTTACCATAAGGGCCCACGGGGCCAGTGCCTAGGGCCCCCATCCTCAGAGGGCCCCGAAGGACCGACTATTTATCTCACAAAGATTTGGGGGGCACCAAAAGAAGATTTGGCAACCAAGGTCTGTCTGGTCTTGTCTTTTTTTTTGGTCGTCAAGTAAGATATTGTCGGTTTTGTTTTGGTTAGATATTATAGTTTTTTGGTTTTGTCAACCAAAATTTTTCAATTCTTTTCATTCTAAAAAGGCCTCAAATTCTCGTCCCCCCAACATAGTCTAAGACGGCCCTGGATGTAACCAGTTTAGTTCGATCGGGGAAGCACCGCACCTGTATCTAGCGTGAAGTAGTTTTTGCGTTTCGGTGGAAGGGTGTGGTTGCCGTGTAACTTATATACGAGTATGAGGCGACAAGCTTAGTCCTCGGGAGTAGCAACGCATCTGTGATTGACTTCAGATAGGCCCCCAGTTCTACATGAAGTTACAGATGTCAATGGGCGGTAGTTCCCACTTATCATCAGGTGGACTGCATGCTCCTTTGCTACTTCAGTCTGATATAAAAAACAATGAAAACAAAACCTTAATCAATGATCGTTTTCGGAAAACGTATTAAACTCCTACTTAGGGCAGATTTGATCTCTTAAAAATAATAAGAGTTAAGGGCATTGTTCACCACGTTTGTTTTCTTATTACTACCATAATTTCTCAAAAATAATTTGTACCTGAAAATTGAAGAGACCGCGTAAATCGAGACACCGATTATACCGCTGAATAATTACTAGAACACTGTACATAAATTCACTTTGATAAAATATTTATCTCCATAAAAATATGTAATTATGGAACTTTAACTTCCTACCATCAAAAAATCCTAAAAACCCCTCATTACTCGAACTCATTAAGCTTACACCAAAAAGTCTTTAACTTTCCTACTTCTTATTCAGGGGCTTAAATATGCATCATTAGGGACCATTGATTCGAGATTTTCTTGAGTTTTTACCTAATTTTCTTAGAAATACGCCAACCTATATTCTTAACTTAATGGCCACATATTATTAAGAATTAAGCATTATTTACTCACGACCATTCGACTATACGGTCTTTGGTCTGTCGCACGGAAGGTCTCGGGTTCGATTTCAAGATTTGAATTTTCACATATGAATGTAGAAAAAATCATTTTTATAAAAATGGAATCTACACTAATACATTCTTTTATTGTACAGATAAAGAGTTTGTAAAAATTTCAACTGTCTAGCTATAACGATATAATATGACGGACAGATAGGCAGCGGAGTTTTTTTAGGGGTCCGTACTAGTAATATTCATAATAGTACGGACCCCTAAAAAGGTGGAAACGGCGTAACGGTGGTACCGCTATAAAAAAACACGAAGGGTTTCAAGACTTTAAATAATGAATGTATAATACCAATGTCTAACCTAAATTCTGATACCAATATTACTTCGACATATTTTTCACATACTCTCATCGTCTATAAGTAATTTTTTGCACATTCATATTGCGAAACAGAAATATATGATAAGAATTCGCAAGGAATGTTTCAATGGATTTGTATTTGGCCATTGATTTAATTTTCTAGATACTCTACATCCAAAATTATTGTAAAGTAAAATATATTTAGAAACGTTTTAATTAAAAACTCGATGAAACGAAAATGCGTTACAAAAGCCAAATAAGATTTCTTTATGTAAACTGCAGCGAATATTTAATCGATTTTTGAAAACTCATTAGTTTTAATATCCTTATGCTTAGAAATATATATATTTTTTATTATTGTCATTAAACGTTCGATTTAGTTTAAATTGCAATGTTCATTATTGTTTCCATGAAAATCTGAATCGGCTGTGTTAAAAAATTCGACACTGTAGCAGCATAGGAGAACATGTTATTCGAATAATGTTCTTAAATTCTCGTATACCAATATTTATATGATATTTACTATATATTTTTTTATGTTAAAAAAATTCTCTACAGTGTTTGTGTGAATTTGTGTATGAAGCGTATTTGTGAATTAAATCTTTGTTCATATTCATAATAATAGCAGTGTATTAAGAAAACTCACATTGAGGTAAAAATAAGTCTCCGTTTAGAAACAACAAAGTAGCTTTATAGTGTGCCGTATTTGTCGATTTAGATCTACGTCCGTGTTCATGTTTATTCGCCCAGAATAACCGGCAGGTAGGCGGACCATTTTTCGGCAAAACGTGAATAAATTAAGCGCACGGAATTCCCTCTTCACATCCAGGTTTCATTCGTTTATATAAATAACGGGAGTTTTCTAGACAGTTAATATATATGTTGTTAGACTTGTTTATAAGTAGGAGTACTAAACGAAAATATAGTCCATCTGATAGTAAGCGGGCACTGCTGCCTATGGACAACTTTATGTCGAAAGGTGCTATCTGAAGTGAATCACAGAAACATAGCTACTCCCGAGGAATATGACGTTCGCCTAATATGAAAGAGCTTCGCGCTAGAAAGAGGTGCGGCGGTGGTACCTTCCTGGTCAAACCATACGTGTTAAACATTGTAGATGGTTTAAAAGATTTATGGAATTTGACGAATGAAAGCATGATAGATTTTTACAAATTATTACAAACGAGATTTACCCGAGGCACCGCCGCGCGACTCATGTGCAAAGATAAAAAATATACTACATATGTGTTAATCCAGGCCATGAACTACATGTGTGCCAAATTTTATCTATGTCCAATCTGTAGTTTTCAAAGGAATGGATAAGAAATACACATACATCCTACACAAACTTTCGCATTTATAATAATATTAAGAAAGATTATTATTGTTTTTAATATTTTGTTTTACATAATGGCCTTTTCCATCCATCCATTTTAATTATTTGTAACTTAATACATTTAGTAATATCGCTAACTTAAATGCAAGTAAGTCCATGTGAGCAAGCGTTTTTATCAATCCTACTTCTATATCCCAATATACTAACATTATGTAAAAATGTGATTCTCAACATTTTACTTCTTACTTCTTCTTCCTTTCTTCTTATGGAATACTCATTCCCGTGATAAACGTAAGCAAAGCGGGCGGATACTAAAATGAATCGAGTCATTAGGCTTCTTAACATTAATACACAGATAGTAATTATAGCCTATTAGTGTAAGCCGAATAAATACGTAAAAATATACATTCAGACAAACCTACATTTAAAATAATTCAAAGTAAACCTATTCCTTCCGAAGCAGTCGGGTAAAGGCGAATCACGAATCATAATTCTTCTATTATAATTTTCTACAACAGAAACAAATACAGTCGGTAACTATAATTACAAAAGCGATTAACTGCAATTAAGTCTTAAATTAATTTACAATTTAAATTATCATTTTAATGGACTTTGAGTTTAATTAAACATAATAGTATTTGAATGCTTAATAATTCTTAAATTTTTCATTTTATTAACATTGACAACGATTAGCGGTACGTGGCGGTCATTAGCTTTATATGTGACGAGTTCAGAGTTCGATGCCTGACGATGCAGTTATCTAAAATTTTAACTTACTTTAATTTATTTTTATTGTGATTGTAAACCATCTGAGTTCGATGCTCGGCGAAACTTATGTCCAAAATCTTGTTAGTTTAGTTTGATTGTGAAATAAGTAAACAAGCAAGCAGTCCATCTCATAGTAAGTGGTAACTATTACTCATGGACATCCTAGACCATGAATTCATCATCATGCGTTACTATTATTTTATCTTATTCTACATTATTTTGTAAGAAATTGAACCCCCATATGGGAAGATAATTAATTAGTAGGTAAACTGGGTCCCCGTAATTACGTATTAGAACTATTTTAAAGAAATGTGCATTCTACCAATTATTGTTGTCCCACGATTTTCAAAGAAAATATAATGTAAACTACTATGAATATTCGTTTCGTATAAGGCCGTCGCTCATTGCTTATTAATGGCTCTAAACATTATCTCAACATCGATCAGAGAACAAAATTCTTAAAAATAATGCCCACGTAAATACGCTTACCACAAAATGTATTATTAATTGAGTCGACCCCTACTACAGTCCTACTATAGTAACTCTAATAATTCTTATCGAGTTCCGTTCAATACAAAAAGAAATATTTCATTGTAATCGTTTGTATTTTTTATTTATTTCAATTCGTAAGAACGTTATTAAAAGTATTATTTTATTTTCATATAATGGAACTTAAGAGCGAGAATGGAGTCCACACTATTTAAACCGGCCCTCTCGCGAATGAAAATATGTAATGATGATCACAGATTTTTATCCTTTTTCTTTTTTTACCCTTTGTTTAGTTCGTTTTATATAATCGAAGTTAAGAATGAATGCAAATATGTTGTGAAGTTCAAAAATCCATTGCTGCCCTTAAGGACTTTATTAAAATGCAACGTTCTCATCCAAAAATATATTCCACTCCCTGATATACCCAAAATAAAGCAACACTGTACTCTTTGGTAGTGGTGTACTGGTATGTTTTTTTTATCACGTTGAAGTAGCAAACGAGCACGCAAGCCACCTGATGGTAAGTAGCACAGGTAGTAGTGTCACCCATGGACATTTGTAAGCAACTTCATATAGAACAGGGGCTCTATCTGAAGTCCATTACAATGCGTTGCCACCACCGAGGACTGAGATGGTCACCTCATCTATAGACGAGCCGGCAACCACGTCCTTCCACAGTAACGCAAGAGCTGCTTTACGATAGAAATGTGCTACACTAGAAAGTTGTGGCGGTGGTACCTCCCCGGTCGAATTAAACTAGTTTTACCATATGTGTAAAACATAATTTATATTATCCTATTAAATTTACCAGTTCACACCACAAACCTGCGAAAACTTTATTAACTATTAAGAAACTGAAACCCGAAGTAGGGGCCATAGTTAATTAGTAGCCTCACTAGATCCCCGTAATTACGTATCCGAACCACTCATAATGAGATCGTTCATTCCTTTGAGGGTTTATTTTATACAGAAATATCTAGAAAATACCTTTTGTAGTTACTAGAACCCATAGCGGTCTGTCGCGCAGTGGGTCCCGGGTTCGATTCCCGGTCAGACAGAAATATGAATGATAAATTTAGAGGGAGGGAGGGGGAGGAGTAGGGAGGGAGGGAGGGGAGCTCCATGTTACATACGGAGGGGCTGCGAGCGGCCAGGCACCG
>DWNE01005578.1:0-13851 GCA_018249875.1 Cecropterus toxeus | reverse complement strand
AGACTGCATTTGGAACTACCAGAATATTACAGCTGTATTATTTTTTATGTAACATTTTCCATCGCAGTGGACACAGTAAAAACAAAATTGCAATGTAATTTATGCTACGGAGCATATTTTTGCGGTCGATACAATGTGGCGTGCATTTTAAAATGCAAAGCCTGTGTATATTTAAATTCATTTATTTAAATATATTCATATTTTAACGCACGTCATACATACAATTTACTTTGCGGAATGTGATTTTTGTACGTACATATTTATCGACCTTACGAATGCTATTATATTTGTGTACACGCAATAAAGGCTACAATCGTGAATAGATTCGCTTCGGCTACAATAGCATCATTGTTCAATATATCAATATAAGTATATGAGGAAACAAAAGCAAAATGTAATGTATGATGTATCGAGGACTCGATTACGTTACAAGACAAACTCGACATCAGATAGTTGTCTTAATCTAATAGGCCTATTGTTTAGAAATCTCGCTATATCTACTGTGAAATATCTTATTAAACTTTATTACTTATGGCAATCAAAGTTACAACGTTATTTTATATCGTTGTAAAAAGAATATTTCTTGCCGATTGCAGATTAATGGACGTACAAGTATATTACGTTTTATGGTTATTATATAGACGTAAATTGTTATAAATCCCATTCAAAACCACTCTGGTGTCCGGTCTTATATGAACGGAAAAAATACGGTGTCCATACCGTGAATGATACGAAACTGACGTCGTCTGCAACTCGTCATCAACCCCAATCCCCGAGGGGTAACACCGCACGAGCGCCCCGCGCGACAGTAGCTAATATAATATTCATGAGCCATACAAACAAACACGTTTACTTTTTATACCTCGTGACATCATTCCTACAAAGAAAAATCAATAAAGACTTATTTCAATGTACCTTTAAACACAATACGTAAACCCATTACCACACCCGGCAACTTAAATGCGACCCCGTATAAAAACTTCAAGCTTTATTTACATACAATGCTCGTCTCGAAAATGTTTAATAGTTCTAAGAAACTTCTCTCTTTCATAAGTGCACTTATAAAGAAGCTAGTTTTTGTCGAACTTTGCGCCTTTGAGCCTGTCGCTCTTGATATTTCTCGGCGGCTATTGCGTAAGAGTTAGGTTTTCTAACGTATAAAGGTTTTCTCATTCCACATGAATACACGTTTCAATACCATTATTTAGGTATGTTTTCGTACTTTCCATTAGAACGCATACGGAATTTAATAACGTGTAATATAATATGTTACATCGTCGAAATTTATCATTTGGAATTTCGTAATCTACAAAGAGAGGCTACGCCTCTTGCTCTATGAATTGCAAAACAATTTGATATCGTCGGACTATAACGTTCATTGTTGCTTTACACAATAATATGCCTACCATATACAGTCCTGAAAAAGAACCTTCATGCGAATAAAAACTTTACCTCTGTGTACGAACTTTTGTCCAAAAAACGCAAACACTGCAAGTGGACGGATGCTTTTCAGTTCTGTTGGCTTTGACGAGCTCGAGTTTTTAAATAACTGCACTCGTATGTAACAATGACTCATTCCGTTCATATGCTTTTCCAATTTCGTTTTTTACGGCATTCATGACATAAAAACGGAATACTGTAGCACTCAGTACTGCTGTTCTTCTCTTGAACTAAGCTTGGTGCCTCCGAAGTCGAACCAGGAATGTAGTGGATTAATTATTAATATATATACATAAACATCTTCATTTAGATTGAATATGTATTCTAAAATTATAGTTGGTATTTCGCGTAAACGCAAAACAACCGGAACATATGAGGAAAGGCCACTTCCTATGTAAATCAGAAACTGGGCTTTCCCGAAAATTACTAGCGCGCCAAGTAATAAGGATATATGACATTGTTCTATTTTATTTGACGCTACCACATTTATATTGTATCGTCTATACGAATACATTTGACGTACTAACATGATTACTGGTTTTATACCACATTAAATAACAATAGATTCCTTTTTATACACTGACGCTTACGTCATGTGCTAAATTTGAGGTACTTAGTTTTCAGGTCAGAGATAAAAATACAAAACCATTGTTTGTTTACTTAAGTGCTTCCTAATATAAGAATATTTTATAGATATATATAACGTTGTTACTTTGCCCTTATTATGGCATTGATATATATTATTTATGACTCGCTTATGAAAAACATATTCGTAAAATTCAATAATAGAAAAACGTAAATTTCGAAGTCAGCTGGCGTTTGATCGGCAGCTGGCAATATTGGACGTGTCATGGCTATGCTGTGTATGGTCAAAATGATCTGCGATATGTTTTAATGGGGATATTGCGAGCGTGTCTTGGAGAGCCGCAGGGCAATTAGTCGTTAATAGAGACCACCTGTTGGGCGCACGAAACAAGGCGCGCCGAATGTCAGTCATCTCCTGCCTGATATGAGCAATTATTTAAACCATACTTACAGTATGCAATGCTATTAGGGGAAGTAATATAAACATGAAAGATAGACAATATAAGTGCTTAATGTACGATGTTAATTATAAATTACTCTGGAAGTATTAAATTAGAGGGACATTCGACAGAGAATAAGAGAGACATTTATTTTCTCTATTTCTTTGACTAGATAAATTACTAAAATGTATTATTATTTATGCAAGGAGACGAAATCTGCACACGTAACTTTTCACGTTTTTTTTTTCAATTTAATACTTAATCAGTTGATGAATAAATTTGAGTAAGATATCTCTTTGATATTCTCGATAATAACGCTGTATTTTCCGCCAGTAATTGTATATTAATGAAAGGAGGAGGATGATTTCATAAGCCCGGTATGCATGTACCTAAATAATTCATGTAATACTAGCTGCTGAATAATGTATGAGAGTTGATTACTATCGTACTATTACTCTAGCCGGAGAATCTTTATTAGGTATTCACGATAGCAGGCAAAACAAAAGCTCAAGGGTCTTATCAAAAATATCTATAACCTTAATTATCTACGAACTCATGTAAGAAAATAAACAGTAAACAAATTCCCCAAGGCGACTTGTCGAAATACCGACCTTGGCTCCTTAAAGCTTCAAGATTTTGATAGCATTTTAATAATGAATTCTCGAGGGAGGTTTTAATATTTTAGTAAAATATTAATTTAATCTCAAAATAAGGTACCACAGTTAACTTAACTATATGAGAATTTATAATACGCAATATCACTTTAACCTATAAACAACGATATTGATCATATCAACAATTACAATTAGTTAAATTAGTTACGACAAGTATCTATGAACTTTATCTATACCACTATTTAACCTTTATTTGCAAATGAATGCGAACGGTTTATTTTTAAGCATAATTACTTAGGGGAAGGCCGAAAAGAAAATAAACCGTACTCAGGTAATAATAACTACCTAAGGCAGGCGCCTTTGGTAGTTATTATTACCTGAGTCCGCATGTATTTTTTAATATCCAATAATTAATTTTAAAAGCGTGGAGCGCTTTATTTAAATTACTATAGAGTTACCTCGTCAAAAAAATCATCTGATCCCAAACTCGAGGAGATTTCGCCAATGATCTTCGAATGGTTCCATTATCTCTCTACTGACCCCATATCGTCACATCATCGTTTGTATGCTTGATTTTATTACGTTGATACGAGTAAAAGTAATAAAACCGTGTTTAAAGTAAACCTAACTTGCCTTTTTAAAATAATTTCAAAGCCAACTAACGGAACAAAACATATAGTCTGATACAATAAAATGGAGCTATTATTACACCAACGCCACGTTCTGGTGTACTGTGCGATACAATGCAGCGTTAACAATAATGGAGTTACGACTGAGTGATAAATAAAAATTGAAAGGGATCAGTTGCCCACACATTTCTACGAATGGGCCTTTGGTGAGCTTTCAAAGCTCAGTATGAAGCAGATTACGAAACAAGTGGGCTCGTTATGCATTCAGGCGTGGAAGTCGCGGCCAACAGCACCGGCGCGCCTCACTTTAGTTATTCACTTTCGAGAACACAGTTTTCTACCTCGACGATTTATTTCAAGTGCCAAAAGGATTCCATTGGCGTGATTCCTTTTCAGAATAAATAAGGATATTCAATGGAACGCGGGAATATTCCAAATATATTTTTTGTTGTAAAATGATAAAGAACGAAGAAGAAGAAATAAAGAACGAAGAAGTAACCAGACTTTATCTATTTACTTTCATTCTATCCTTTGTGGCAATATATCAATATTCAAATTGAACTTGTAAATTGAGTTAGATTTTATCTAGACATTCTTAAGACCTAGATTAGCAAATATGATACTCTTTACTGTGGTAAATGTGACCAAAGCTGGCGGAACCGCGCTAATAAGGTGGTATGATAATAATATCGTGTTATCTTTTGCTTTTAGCATTGAATATATTTTTTTTTACAATTTGATAAACTTGATAAATATATTGGATTTGGCTGGGCAGCATTTGGAAAGCTTCGTCATATCTTCTCGTCGCCTATTCCACAAAACTTGAAGACGAAAGTCTTCTATCCGTGCGTCCTCTACCGGTCATGACCTACGGAGCTCAGCAGTGGACACTAACGGAGGGACTGGTCCATAAGCTCAAAGTCGCTCAGCGAGGTATGGAGAGAGCTATGCTCGGTGTGTCCCTCGGGGATAAAAACGAACATATTCGTATGAGGACCAAAGTCAACAACATAGCTCAAAAGGCCAGCAAGCTGAAGTAGCAATGGGCCGGTCACATCTGCCGTGTATCCGGCAATCGCTGGAGTAAACGGTTGTTAGAGTGGACACCGCGTTTGAGTAAACGTAGTGTGGGACGCCCTCCTGCTAGGTGGAGCGACGATCTGTGCCGTGCGGCGGGAAGTAACGGGATAAGGAGAGCCGAAGATCGGGCTCAGTGACGCCCCTTGGGAGAGCAATTTACTGATGCAGGCTAATGATAATGATGACAGATACATCCTCTTACGTATTCAAAGATTTTCAAGAATCTTGTTAGACAATATTGCCGTTATACTCATATTCATATTTCCGATACAAGCCCGCAAAGAAACCGATAGAATAAGATGTTTAATAATAATAATATTCAATTGAATAAATATATACAATTAGTTTTATATGTATTTCAATATGATAAAAGTATACATAGCCGTGTGAAAAGTTATTAACATGCCATTTATTTTTGCGTCATTTACAGTGAACAGCTACCTCAAACTGCAGAGAATTCTTATAAATTTAAATACCCGGAGACTTCATCGCAATGAGGACGAACACCATGGCGTTTAGTGCGGTAAAAATCCCATATAAACCAGCGTCGCTCCCACGTCGACGGGCACCTTATGAATCTTTCTCCTCGAGATAAAAAAGCATATTCTAATTAATAAGTCTGTTTGTGTCTTCCTCTTACCAAGTTAAAGTATTTACAAATCTTTGACTTCAAACAGAAATCTAAACAAACTAAGTAAAGTACTTTAATAGGGACCCCTTAGTTATCTCATTAATAAAATGCCTTCTTATTTTACATACTCGTATCTATCATCAGTTGGTGCCCACGCTTCCTCTACGATTAAACGGCCTAATTCTCATATACGGTTTTTGTTTGTTTTGTACACGATCAAATTAATTACCAGCCGCTCCATTTTAAAAGACAACCTAATTCACTTTTTATATCATATATCATTCCCGTTTATAAAACTTCAAAAGCGTTTTCAAAGCACTTTAATACCATGAACTGAGTATACAAAGTACGAACGTTATCTCTCTGTGACTTCGAACTCAAAGTAAATTTCTATTAGCCGATGACATGTTCCATTATGCGCACAACGTACCTAATTTGCTTTTAGTTGCAGGCAGCAGCGGTAAAGTGCAGTGCACGTGAGTTTTAAAAGCGAGTGTCGGAAATGTACTAATGCCATTTTCTAATCCTTCCCCCTTTTAACGTGTTGTGAAATTAATGTAATCTAAAATCGACGTAATCTTTTGATGGTTCGATATGACTGTATAATTGTCACAGATAAAAAATATTAAAGAATCTAGCCGCTTAGTGGATTCGACTTTTACACACATACAATGTATGTATATATGTATATGTAACTATGCAGCAAGAATATTTTTTCTATTACGCAATTCCGCTATAAATGCGGTAAAACAAAAGCAGTTCTACGTCGGCGGTTAAGTATCACATGTACCTACCTACCCTAGGATTGATGTCCATACATTTTATATGAGAAAATCACCAACTTCCATAACATACATACAATCGAAAAACATACATTCGAGCAATCTACAATATAGTAGCAAGTAACAGTAAATTAATCATCACGATTTATTGAGGGAACACTTTTAAAGACGTCCGACACAGCGGCCCACTATGTAATATATAGTATATACAGATATGTAATGTAATGTCAATGTGAACTAAGATTTGTTGCTATCAATAAATCCTTTTAACACGTCGTAGGTTACATTGTTGAACCCGGTGACATGTTCCATTACATATACGATGTTATCGCGCTTTTAGCAGGCGGCTATCGGTAAACGGTAGCTTTTGTTAGCATGGGGGAAGTGAGAGACAAAAGTCGAAATCCGTTTGAAGTATGCACAATACGGTGAATTGGCTACTGGTCATTCTAAAGCCGTTTCTGGTTAGTTTTAGGCACTTTCGGAAATTAATTTATGATTCGTATTTTATCACGTGTTAATTTATATGTGTATTCAGATGATCTATACGTGTCTCTATATAGATTACTGATATAGATATAAATAACAATTTCTTTGAACATCTTGTTATAATTACCTACATGTAGTTTATTTGCATAATAATTATATATTTTTTTGAAATTTATGTCGATTTGTATCGCTATTACATAGATCTAAATGGATTTATTATTTCTATAATTTTAAAATTAACATGGAATTTAAAATTATAAGACATCTAGTAAGTAATTGTTTCGAATGTTTAAGGGGCTACTATAGAAGTATTAATTTATCACGTTGCCCAGTTGGTTGTCTCAATAGCTACACTATCAATGCATAGCGCCAGAACTCATCAAACTTTACCAATTCGGTATTAGCATTGGGTCAGGACCGAGTTAGATGACATCGATCCAGCCTTCAAATGTCCACTACTTGGGGTACTTGGGCTACTTGGTGGGACTTCTTACCACGTACATTTTAACTGTAGTCAATAAACACCATAATTGTATTGTGATTTTAGACTAATATTTTATATGTAGTTAACACACGCTTTCTACACTCACAATAGGATTTTCTCATGTGTTGTGGGTGTCATGGACACACAAAGACGAACACACAAAAACCTACACCCAGAAAAGAAATGTTAACTCATAATTCATATTTCTGTCTGGTCTACGATATCGGAGGGGCGGTCCGCCCCGGACGACACATTTTGAGGGCGCCAAAAACAGATTTGGCATCCTTGTTTTGTCATCAAGTTAGATATTGTCGTTTTTTTTTGGTAGTCAAGTTAGACATTGTCGTTTTATTTTTTCGGTCAAAATTTGTATATGTAATGTGTGGCGAGTTCGACTTCCGCCCCGGGCGGTGTAAGCCCACGCTACGCCACTGCACGCTACTCTTCGGATATGATTCTGTAGATTGAGGTATATGAAAATCGACACAGTAGACATCTCGATTTGAGGCGATGACAAACTTCGAATATAATGGGCTCCCATTTTCATAGAAAGAAAAATAAAAAGAATTCGTATCGGCTCGCATTCATGTTATTCAATTTACGTGCATGTAAATGTTTGCACTGAGGTGTAATCGTAAATCTATACTAATAATATAAAGCTGAAGAGTTTGTCCGTCTATTGAAAGCGCTAATCTCAGGAACAACTGGTTCGAATTGAAAATTGTATTCGCCTTGAATAGTTTGACGATGGCCATAAGTTGAATAATATTACGCTGTTTATTTTTTTATGTAGTAGCGGGTGAAAAAACCGTGGGGCATAGCTAGTGCGGTACATTTATAACACCAACATTTGAGAGGAAACATTTTAATTATATTTCGAAAACAATCTTCATGATTAAGAACATTAACTAGATTGGCCTAGTTTTAAAACTAATTTAATTAAACGAACCCCAGAAATCCTCACGATCCGCCACGTCATGGCAACTCCAATTCATTTCGCCACAATTCGCCGTACTAACGAGGCCGCCTGTCGGAGTTACCTCAACAATGTGCAAAATAACTTAGTCGTAAACTGTACAACGCGAACGAAACCTTATTCATTAGCCTTCGAATACAATGGTGGTGCTTGTAGTTAACATTTTTACTGTGAAGTTTCTGGTTTCGTTACATTTTATTTCGAGATAACAATAAAATTGTAGTGCAAGCGATTGTCGCTTAAAAGTATATCACGAAGGTATCATCACCCATTATTGAGCCACCGCTGAGCAGGAATATAATAAAAAATGCTTAGGTTATAGTCGTTAAAGCTGCGTAAGTGCTTAGGATTGGACTTCACACTACTTTTAGACAACTTTCAGGCAATTATGACGCTTTTAACACACATAGCCACCACATCAGGATATTCCTTTCGTCGTGGGATCTATAGACAAACCTAATATTGCATACGCATATTCGGACCAAAGAATAGATATCCTAATTAATCATTCAGATATCTGCATGACCGGGGATCGAACTCGGGACCCACTGCGTGTCAGAACTCTATGGCGACGTCTACGCAACGTGGGTCGTTACGGTACGTAAGGAGGACTTCTCGTAATATGTACAATATTATTTTATTGTTTAAGCGAATGATAAATATTTACATATATTGTTAAAACGTGAATACTAAAGTTTACATACTTATATACCTACTTATCCATACGAGTTACTGAACCGAACGTGAGTATTCACGCTTAATATAATATTGATGATGTTATATCGTCTATTACCGACAAGGAACAATCTCACCGTAAAATTCGTAATGGTCTTTGCCGTTTCAGCTAGTCTCTGCAGGAGTGACAGTGATGGCACGTGCTCCGACGTCCTTCTGCATGCTTAGAACATCAAACGGTCATCGCAACGTGGAACGTATTTGATCTGCGCTTGCTACATACATACGAGTACAGTAGAAGCTCCATTTTTAAGGTTAAAGGTTAAAAAATGCAACCATTTTTCTGTATTCGCGGCAAAAAAAATCTTTATTCGGGAATGTGGGCGGTACAACTGAAATCGACTTGAATAAAATATTAGCGTTGTTCAAAAATAAAACTTTCTTAAAAAACTTACGTGTAAGTTTACAGATAGCAGACGAGTTGTGTGATTTTTCATGAGATTCGATCCGTCTATGCAACAAAGGCTTATTTTAAAGGTAAATTCATAATACTACAGCTGAATATCAATTAGAATTCAAATACCTTCTTGGAACGGTAATATAAGTAAAAAAAAAATCACAATTTCTCTTGTACCTCGGAACGAATCCCCCTTGATCCATAAAAAATACCGTTCCTCATTCACAGTTCTTGTATTCGTGGCATATGGGTGGAACATAACCCCAGCGAATACGGAGCTTTTACTGTATATATACGCAGCGCTAATTCGTAGTTTCTTTACAGCGGGTTATAATTAGATTTCTGGAATAAGCAGATCTATTCGCATTCTCGGGCGCTTCCTTTTGTTGATATTGGAACTCGATCAATCGCCTGATTAAATAGTTGCCGGGAGAAAAAATCCAATCGTCCTCTTAAACACTCGATACGTATCGTGATAATCTTCCGCCGTCTTTGTTAAGAGTTAATTAATACAGATTCGTTCGCTGTTTACCGATCTAAAACAACTTCGTGTGCTTAACTGGTTTTATCAGTACCAATCGAAATGGCGCTTCAGTGATTTCTTGTTTGCCTATCATATTATGCTGATGAAGGGATTTGCATACATAAAACCGGATTACATGAATGTTGTTGTAATACACGTGCATACACAGGTATGAAAAATATACCATAAGTATTGTTTTTATTTATTGTTCGCGTAAGTACATATATACATTCTTCTTTATAGGTTACTAACTTAAGAAAAAGCACACATGGAGAAAAAATGCGGCGATTTCTTTGTTTTTATTTTTATTTAAGAACTATTTCTTTTAATAAAATAGGACTTAGTATATACCAATTCACACCTAACCACGGCCCCACAAGACCACAGACAATAAAGCAATTACGTGCGTGGACGCGAGTGAGTATGGAAAAAACGAAGTATTCACACCGACCACATTTTGACGTCCAAATGAACAGTGTGGACGGTACTAATTACCGCTACCACATCCCAGCCACTACGCAACTACAAGCGACACCAAGCGTGAAAGTCGTTCGCCCAATCGAAATGAACTAAACTGCATTGAAAATCCTCTGCATGCTGGAGACAAGAGAACCAACAAAAAAAATCACAAGTTGTTCGAAAAGCCATTCAGGATTTTCACGCTGTTTATGTCTATCAATTTATTAATAATGTTAATAATAATGAGTAATAAATACCTGTCACTAAAATACCATGGTGATGAATAACCCAAGTATGCAACAAATGATAACATTACGTTCATGTTGCCTTGGTAAACATTAATTCAATACCACCGTTGACGCATTTTCCCTTTTCCCTCATAGCACACGAATAATAATAGAGTAATTAGCGAATTATAATCAGCCGGGAACCAATTTTTGCGGTTTACAAATTTAATCATGTTCTATGACTAGCTAATGAAGTTGCTGTGAATGACGCCAGATAAACAAAATGAAGAATCAAGTTTAGTATTCAAAATAACTTTAACACTAATTAGGTATATCGTACTTTATTTATAGTTGCGTATATGACAAATGTCGAAACCTTAGCCACTTAAAATTTGTTTCTTTACTGTATGTCTAGATATATTATACTTGAAGACAGATAGAATATACATAACAAAATTAACAGGTGGATGTGTTCTAGAAACCAATATACGAACAATGATGCATTCAAATTTCGAAAATAAAAGAGGGATGGCACTCCATACATAAGTGAACCATGAAACAAAAGGTCGAGTGCAGATAAGGATATAAGTAATAAAGGTTTTTTATCAGATTGAAGTAGTAAACAAGTATGCAGTTCACCTGATGGTACGTGATTACTGCCACTCATGGACACCTGTAAGCAACTTCAAATAGAACAGGAGTGCAATCTGAAGTCGATCACAGATGCGTTGTCACTCCCGAGGACTAACATGGTCGCCTCATATATAAATAAGCCGGCAACCACATCCTTCCAATAAAACGCAATAACACCTTCACGCTAGAAATAAGTGTAGAGGTGGTACCTCGGTGGTCGAACTACACTGCTCCTAACACCTGGCAAAAGTATGGAGTTCTTCAGATAGGTCCTCAGAAAGATTGTAAAATGCTAAAAGCTTTTTTTAAATAAATACGAATTGTTGCTACATTGTGTATTCCAGGTGTTCAGCAAGGGAGAAACCTCTGTCTGCGACGTTATATGGGTTGGAGACATTCCAGTCACGTTGGTGCCCAACAATGAACGCTAGAAGTTAATTAAAAGTTAAAAGTAAAATGTCAGAAAAGTGCCTGCTTAAGTTTATTATTCTACACATTTAAACTCTTTGTTGCCTTTAAAATTTCATTAGGAGCATTAAATTTACTATGGACGTTCAAGTGTAAACCTAGAGGGCAGCCAGCATTTCAAATAGTCGTGTATATAGGTACATCGCGCTTGCGTCCAGAACAGCGTTACAGAACTTACTAAAAATATAAAAAATGTGTAATTTCTACGTTACTTTCCAGTAAATTTGGCGTTTTGAATTGTGTAATAACAGCGAAAATTAGAAATTCATTGCTAACAATCATCACGAAGAGGGGGAGGGTGCATTGTTCAATTTCGCTAGGAATGTCAAAAGTGCAGCGAAGTGCACAGAGCATCGTGTTAGGCTTGTCTCAATAATACAAGCTTTCATGACAATAACTCTTCGTAATATACTGAGAATTACTTCCTATCCATTTTTTTAAATATTTCTCGCGTCATCCATCCGGTATAGTAATAAAGATTTTGATAGATTGATTTGATAAAGAATTATAAAATTATCAATCCGTTGTACAAAAAAAAACAAACTTACTATACTTTAAAAAAATATATGAACAAGAAAGAAACGAAATTTGTCTGTAGTATTATTAATTAAGGGTAAATATTTGCACACCAATTCACTCGAATCAAGTCGAAACAATTAAATCGGATCTTATGACATTCTTAAAATAATACACGAGAACAAATATAAATACTTGTTATCATGTATTATTAGATAAGACAGATAAAAATCTAGATCTAGGACTTATTTTTTCTCTATTTGTATTTGTACGATAACATTTTTTGTATATGTACAAACGTATTTCATATAATTAAACCTAGCGTAAATAAATATTTGTAGCAGTTACGTATAACTACAAGATGAATGATTATAATGAAAATATTTCAATAAAGATAGGCGCAAATCACAATAGAATGAGATTCATAGAAATGAGGAATATTATGACTATCTTATTTATTCTAGAGAAATGCTGATAAATATTTAAAGGAATGTTGTATAGAGTCTAAGTTTATTGAATACTAGGTAAAGTATAAGACGTTTCAGAGTAATACAAAAATTTTACTTCAAAAATAGGTGCTTTCAGTACGTGGGTAATGGAGTTGATTTGTTTTTGATAAATTTCTCCGAATGTAAAATACATCAGCTAACTTCATCAAAAATCCCATTAGAGATCTGTGGAACTCTAAATAACATTACATTTGGATAACATTAGTGAGATTTTTTCGGTCGGCTGCGTATAACTGGCGTGACGTCACCGGAGAGGGAATGTTCACAGCTTATCTGTTTTCGGTTGGAAGCGCATTCCTCACTATACTCCTCCCTATTTTATATTTATAGTCGGCTGTTTATCGTGGAACTATATGCCGGAACCCACCGTCACACAAATACAATACACGCGTATAGTAGAATAAGTTTGGATACCATTAATACTTTTCCAAGTTGTAGAACCAGTGTACTTACGCTATTACTACTTACATATCACCTATTTCTAACGTTAAGCAGTTCTTGCATTTCGGTGGAAGGGTGTGTTTGCCGGCTCACTAACCAGCCTAGTCCGCGGGAGTGTCCTGTGATCAACTTTAGGTAGGACACCTATCCTGTATGAAGTTGCTTACAGTAGTCCATGGAGGTAATGACCACTTATCATCAAGTGGACCGCATGCACGTTTCATACTTCAGTCTGATAAAAAAAATTGTAATATGATGTACTTCTTACACTTGTTAGGTCTATGTAGAGTTGTGACGATGTCGATTCAAGCGAACATTTACATACTGATATGTGAGCGTAACTTCGGAGTTATGCTTATATATATATCAGTACGTAAATGTCGATATCAGTACCAACATGGATGGGTGATGTAATCTAACTTCAATACAACAGATACAGAGTGTACCTTCACACAACTAAACAGGACCAGATTTTTTTAAATATTTTCTACTTTAATAATTTTTGAATGTTTACATTCAGTCAAATATACAGCACTATCCCTCTTTCTTTTTCAACAATTTGCAACAGATACACTAAAGACTAAAAAAAACACAGGTTTAAGAAGCTTAGACCTTAAACATCTCAACAAAAACTACTTTAAACTTTGAAGTAAAAACTAATATGATGCACGTAACTACTATAATATATTTTATATATATTTGCCAGGTGGTAGAACAAATGTAGTGCGACGGGGGAAGTCCCACCGCCACACCTATTTCTAGCGTGAAGCAGTTCTTGCGTTTCGGTAAAAGG